>JAHBCN010012526.1:0-26553 GCA_019359885.1 Listronotus oregonensis
TTTAATGCTCCAAGACCCAATAATGTTCGGTGTCGCGAAAAAAAGTTAATTAACCATTTTGACGGTACTTTTGAGAACAATCTTAACTGACACAAACACATTACATCCATTACCTCAACTGCTTTAGAAAAGCTTGGATTCCTCTTTTGAGAAAGTCCCGACCTAACCTACGATTCATTGTGCAAACTCCGCGGGGCCGATTCTCATATTCCCGCTGCCCTGCACGCCTAAACAACTTTTTTCTACAGCATTGGCCTTCCCTACACCTTTAAACTTTCTTGGAAATACACCGCAGCGGGTCACTAAAGTTTTTTTTAGTACCGCATGTTAAAGCTTTGGACACGCCTTAACCTAAGAAACATTTTCTAGGTTAATTTTGTTAATTTATACATATATAAATACACAAATAAACATAAAATTGTTTTAATTCTTTTGTTTTAAATATAATAGATGGATAATAAACAGCAGTAATCAATAAAATTCCTACAATGAATAGTTTTACTAATATTTATTAAATTAAAACAGTGCTTTTCTAGGAATATAAAGCAAATATTTTGTCTACTCCAGATGTAATACTTTCTTAATTTATCAATAAAATTAAGGAACATGTTAAAAAACACATTTAAAATTCCATTCGCGCGGGGGTGGATCAATTTGGTTCGGGAATAATGTTTTTCTCAAAAATGGTATAAGTTAACGAAAATTTTCAAAAACTATATGAAAGCCAACACTTAAATCTAGGCTCCTGCTGTAATAGTTTTTTAAATTTGGATTTAGTGTTTAATATTTCCTTGAGAGAAGAGTCACCCTAAAATCAGTTATGTTTGGATACTATTTTTTCTTAACTCAACTCATATTTTAAAAATCCGTTAAAGCAGAGGGATTGATTATTTCCTTACCTTTAAAATGGTGTACAATTTATGTCATTTAAGTGAAAATTTAAATTCCGGTTTGCAATCGGAAACAACATCGCATCGATACCAATTTTTTGAAGAACCTAAAAAAAAAAATAATTTTTTAATGCGGCTATACGAAAATTGTGGTAGGGGGGTTTAATAGTCTCCGCCCACCGTCCGGGGGTTTATTTCAACCCACTTTGAATAGAACATATTAATACCATATGTAATAAATTAAAAAAGAATAATAAACATTGTAAAAGAGATACAATTGCTTTTCTGTGATGAAAATCAATAAGAAGTTTAATTTTTGAGGACCCCAAATCAGGGGAAAAGTCAGCAAGCAGCTTTTACCATTTAACAATTATTAAACTGCAATTTACGAATATGTGTAGATCTCATACGTTCCTGACCAACTGCAGTAATATTAGTAAAATCACTGCAGTACACTCGTGTCTTAAAAAAATGTTATTACTTATTAAATTTTTATAACAGCTTGTATAAAGCCTAAGGACTAGGTACCGTGGGTTCCTGATTTTAAAATGTTTAACCTGTTTTGCCCTAGTTCCGTCAGTCAGGTTCAAGTAACCAAACATGCAGCGATAGTGTCGCCAAGGAACAGTTTTTGCAATTTGTTACTCCTATAAGTATATGGCGGAAAAAGTTTAGTTTGCTTTGTTCAGATTTAAAAAGAAACCTATTTATAAGCATTTTTTATCTAACTAGTTTGAAGTGTTTAAAATGCCTAAAGTTTTTCTCTTTGTTGTTTAATTTTTGTAAACTAGAAAGTTAATAAACTTGATTTTTAGAACGCCTGCTATTAAGAGATAGTATTATTGTAAATGTACAACGCTTATTTAAATTAACACACATAACTTATTATTAATGTTACCGCCCTTTAAAATATGTGTTTGGTTAATAGAATTGTAAAAAGGTAAAATTATTTAATTTAGGTAAATAATGTATTTAAACAAATTATCTTAGTTTTTCCTCCGATCCCCACGCCCTTTAAGGTTCTGACATTAAAAATAGGCAAGAAGAAATAAAACCAACATCAAAAGAAGAGGTGGTAAAGATTTGAAAGCACCTAAAAGGAGAATGTCATCAAAGTCAAGATTAAAGAAGAGAATAAATGTTGCTTAAACTAAAATTTACTAAAGAAGATGTTAAAGAAAAAATAGAAGACACATAACGGACTGTACAGTTGGTTCAAAGTCAAATGCAACAAGAAGTACAACAATTACAACGAAAAATCCAAAAAATAGTTGCTACAGGCGAAGTTCCAGAAAGAGATACGTCAAAGCTGTGACAAAACTATTCACTTTTGATGGCATGGTATCATGTGTGACATATCTAAGACAATTTGAACCTGCTGCCAATTAAAAAAAAAAAAATAGTTTACCAGAGAAGGCTCAAGCTGTAGTACTTGTTTTTCCCAGCCAAGCAGGAAATTTATAAGGCACAACCGCCAGGATGAAGACAAAAATATAATGAAAGCCTTTAGGAGTATAAAGCTGATATTGTACGATTAATGCAAGAATGGGCTACTTTCAGCTGCAACAAGAACCAACTAGTGTCTACACTAGTTTGAAACATAACGACATAAAAAGTCAGGTTGGTAACAACATCCTGGACGTATGAACAGACCAGAAACGACCTCTAAGGTTTAGCGTAAATGCACTCCTAAAGAAGTTCTGCAGTAATATTCATTTGAGCTATCTATTATGCTGCTTGTTTTTTAAAAAAATATATTTAAAATTAATTTATTACAGTGTCAAACCTAGTTTTTTATATTCTGTGCAAGGTAATTATTTTTTGTTATTTAATTGGTTTTTAACGCAAAATCTCAAACTATTTTTTTTGAGAAACAGTTAACATTTAAAAAGTTATCTCTTGGTTTCTTATGGAGAATTTTCATTACTGATCATTGTCAATCATTCATGTTTTTAGAGCTAAGTAGAAATGCGATAAAACTTTTTCAATTCGTAAACAATTCTTATGCAAAAGTTCTGCATTCTATGTTTTGTAGCCCTTTTTAAAAAGTTTAAAATTATTCCATTTATAAAACTACAATAAAATAAGAGAACTTAAAAATTAACCTAGGTGGTTAATTAAAACGCATTATAAGAAGACTATTATATGATGGAGTAAAAAATTAACAACAGATATTTCTTATTATAACTAGTTAACCTAGGCTTCTTATTACGAAGACCACTCCTTGTATATCCATTAGGGAATAAGTGCTAAATTTTACTGCCTTATTAGCAGTAATACTGAAGTAGTAAAAACACTTCATGGAATCTGCCTATAAAATATGTTTTATGATCCGATTTAGAGACAACTTACAACTTAGATGCACGAAAGTACCACGGAAAAGGAAAAGTGCTTTGAATTTTAAAGTTTTATTTTGATTTGCTAGAATGATTCCGCAAGTGCAATATCGTTTCTCTTAAAATATAAAATTTTTAGGAGAGTTATAGCACAAATTTAAGCAGACACTGAATTTAAGAGGGTATATTAGCCTAGAAGCCCGTATTTCGGGCGTGTTTTGACGGTCGATAAAAAATAATTAATAATTTGGCTATTCATTATTTTATTATTCATTTATTTATATTTTAAAAATTTACTATTTTTTTTACATCTTTTACAAAGTTACACGCTGTTGAAGTAGAAGGGAAAAAAGAGCGTGTACATCTTGTCACGATTCCAATCCTTCTGGTCATCTTAAAAATAAAAAATTGGTAGGTTCTTTTTATCAGTACAAATATCCTTATGGCAGCAACCAAAAAAAATATTAAAAAAATTCTTGCAAACTGGCGAATTCTCCAAAAAAAGTAGGTAGGTAGGTTATTTTTTAACTTTTCTGAATTTGCCATAGACGGATATACCAAGGAAGTTTATTAAAGGTGTATGGAAGCCCAATGCTATGGCCCATTCGATCAAAAAATGTCCAGCCCAGTATGAAAATAACTGTCAGAGTTGGCCCCGCCGATTCTGCGCAATAACAAAATTCCACGAAATAATTTAATGTGTTCCCTTTACTCACACACTGATAAATCAGTGTGAAGTTAGCCAACACATTATAATTTTATGAGAGCCGGAGTACCGTTTTTGGATTGATCAAAACCTTCTTATTTTAGTAATTAGTGTTTATTAAATTCTGACTATAATTTTGTGTTTATTGTTTGTTACTTATAATACCGTAACAAGATGACTAGAGGTTGTAGGGTTTTTTGTCTTGCAAACCCAAGGGTAACATACCCGTCTTTTTAACTTTAGGTAAGTATTTTTTACATTTAAATTAGGTGCTTCTTATAAGATGTAACGTTAGGTAACCAAATAAATAATAATATGTCAACTATGAATAATAGAAATTGAAAATTTCATAGGAAATATTAGTGAGAAAAGTAAGGCAATCTTAACTATCTTTTAGATGATTTCCACAATGTTTGTGTATTTCTGTGGATTATTAAAGAAATAAGGTTTACATTTAGGTAATTTCATTTCATTTAATAATTTAGTACACTCTTTTAAAGAATCAAAATTATTGATTACTGGACAGACCAGGCAAATTTTAATATATACAGGTCCCTCTAATTGAATGAAAGGAAGTACAATTTTGGTACGGTTTTTGGGGCGCTGATTACAAATCTAAAAATAAGCTCGGCAATGTTTCGTTTTCGAGATATTCATCACAAAATTGAAAATCAAACTAACCTTATTTACACTATTTCTCCTTTTTTTTGCACAAAATTCTTTTTTTTTACATTAATTGGCAACAATATTTCACAAACACCTTTTAAAAACTTTTTTTTATGTTTATTTTACACCTTTTTACACTTTTATTTTTTAAGCAAATATGGCTGCTGCCTTTGAACTTAAAAGTTCGCAATTTAATGGAAAAAAGATGTAAAATATATAAAAATACAAGGTTTTAAAAAGTGTTTATAAAATATCGTGTGCCACTTTAGTGTAAAAATCAAGAATTGTGTACAAAAAGAAGGGAGAATATATTGAAAATGAGGTTATTTTAATTTTCAACTTTGATGATGAAGATCTCGGAAACGAAACGTTGCCGAAAAGATATTTTTTCAGATTTGTAATCACGCCCCAACCGCCAAAACCCCTGTATACCAAATTTGATCAAAATCGAGAGGAGGAGATTTTTGGTTTCTTAATCTTGCATTATCAACTTTTAAGCTCGAAATACTGCACACATAATATTTAACGGATACTGTTACAATGGATACTCAGGTACCAAAGGTTTCTAAACATTTTTAACCACTGTTATTCAGTCTCATGAATGTTTGTTATTAGTGAAAATATATGCCTAAAAAACAGTTATAAAAATTTTCACTTTTTAATGTACAACCAGAATCTTAGGATTAGATTAAACTCATTTACTATCTTGCCTTCTTTTATCATAAAATTGGTGATAAGTACATAATACTATCATACAATGTTTGAAATTTATTTTAAAAAATCGTGTTTTTATTTATTTACAAAGATTTTTTGGGAAAAATGCAAAACTTCAAAAATATCGACCATTTAAATAGAAGGCAGTAAAGTGGCGCCATCTATTCTTTCCATATTATATCAGATGATATAAAATCTAATATTACACAATAATTTTAAATATTCTATAGTAGTATCCTTTAATAACCAACAATTTTGTGCAAAAAAAAACAATGAATGTTGGAATTTGACATTTGATGATGTCAATTTTATAGATAGTAACAAAGAATTATGGAAATCCGGCCCTGACCTACTATTCATTGCCCAAATTCCGCGGGGCCGACCCCCCCTATTCCCGCTGCCCTGCACGCCTGGACAATTTTGTTCTACAGTATTGGGCTTCCATACACCTTTAAACTTCCTTGGGATATACCGGGTGGTGCGTCGCCGAGAGGAACATTGGAAATCCCATTTAAATTTTAAGGGGGTCAATAATTGGCCCCCCTGTACATTTTACACAAAAAAATGTAAGATAAGTTTTTGAAGAGACCAATCTGACAACCCCTCGTGCCAAGTTTCAAAAAATTTTAGTAAGCAAATCTTGAATTATTTAATTAAATGTAATTGCAAAATTACCAAATTTTCGGTTCAGGTATAACCAAACAGGTAAAATGAATATTGTCCCCGACATAAGGAAAGGGGTCAATAGGGTCAATAACCCCTGAAACATGAAAGTGACAGTCGGTATTTGAAAAAAAATATGAATTTTTCAATCGACGAAAAAGTATCCATAATTAAGTGGAACTATAGGGGAAACAGTTTAAGAGCAGTATCTGAAATGTTTTCAGTCTATTTCCCCACCAAACCAATTCCGTCCATTTCTACTATTAAACGTATTGTCAGTAAGTTCGACTCCAAAGGTACCGTAATAAATAATTGTAAATGTTTAACTTAGGATATCGAAAATAGAGCCGAAGGAAGAGAGAACAGAGATCTTAATATTCTACTGAGTGTGGAGGAAAACAAAATGGTTAGTACGAGGGTTCTTGAGCAAAAAGTAAATAAACATCATACACGGCATATAAATACATTCGAAAAACATCAAGAGCTGCAGGAAGAAGATGAAGAGCGAAGAATGGCATTTTGTTTTAAAATGATGGAAATAGCAAATAACGATAGGAATTTTTTAAGAAATATTTGTTTTTTCTACTACTGTATAAATAAGAAAACTTTGTGGTCCTAGCAACGCGAATGATAACGAAAGAAAAGCTTCGTATAACCTGGTTGCTAAGCGTTGCTAGCTACGAAAGTAATATTTTCAGCGCCTGAACAAAAAAGTAAGAGTAAAAAAGAAAATATGCTTGTGGAAAATATTAGGATTTATTTATAAAAGTAACTAATTTATGACAAAATATTTTAAAAAACTAGGTTAGGTATTAACATTAAAAGTAATTGTGCAATTTGAGCAATTAGCAAAAGAAATTGGAGGAATAATACTTGAATTAACAGTTTTTAAATTTGGGTTGTTGGGGTATCGTTATCCCCTTTAACTACGTTAATATTCATATTTTCTCTGTTACTTCATAGAGGAAATATTGGTAGGAATTTCGTGTAAAATCTTCTTTGAAATTTCCACCTTATTACTATAGGATTCAGCAATATCCCTCCGCAACAGAAGAAGACTTCCAACCTCCATGCCTTTTAAGTCCAAAATATCGACATCCGAAGCATTGGCAAGGAACATAGTTGACGTTCTTCTAAAAGAATGGCCAGTGTATCTACTGATGTTTTCAAGCTTCAAAAACTTCGCAATTTCTTTAGGTACATTTGAAATAGTGTGCTTTCCAATTACTTGATTAACACATTTACGCCTTTCATAACGATACAATAAACGCTCATCTAGAGCATTCCTTGGTCTCAGCTTAATATATTCCTGTAAAAATCTGACATAAGGAACTGAGCCTTCATCGTTGGTTACTACAAAGTTTCTTTTAACTTTATTTTTAGACTCCACTATTTTTACTATAGCCACGTCATTTCTTATTTCACATCATTAGCTTCATTCTGTATATTTCGTCTGTCCGGCATGCTCCAGCCACTCCCATAATGGCTATTACTTTCATTGCTAAGTAACTTTGATCAGGCGCGTTAAGTAAAAACTTTATGATTTCTTCTTTTTAAAATTTTTAACTTTTTTTCCTCATAACCATCGTTTTTCCTTTTAATAAAGCAACTAGTTTCTTGAACTCCGAAATATCTTGATTTTTGTTTACGGAAATTGTTAACTTGAGCATGGAATATACAGACCAGAGGGTTGGTGGTGATAAAGACTCGGATTTTCTTGAAAATACGCCAACATCACATTCCCGTCAATCCGCCCCACATTTTTTGTAGCAAGCCATTCAGAAAACGATTTATATGTTTGATGGTACTCTCTTTAGATTTGTCTGGCAGAAGTGAGGCACACGCAAGGTCAGCTGCCTTTTGGATGCCATTTTCATATTCATTTAACATTTTAAAATGGGAATGGATTTATACTAAATTAACAATAATTCAAAATCTGACAAGTGCTGATGACAGGACAATGTCAACAATAAATGTGTTGCTATGGATTAATTTTTAACAGGTAAAATTTCAAAATCTCTGATATTTCTATTAAAACATGATGTTAATGATTATTAAATTATGCGATACATAGAACAGTAGCAGAAAAAATATAATACATTACACGATGCGAAAGGCCTTTCAAGTGTTCGGGGGTTTTAAATAGCCTCGGCTTCGCCTCGGCCATTTAAAAACCACCTCACACCAAAAAGTAAACTTTCGCATCTTGTAATGTAAATAACTATTGCCGATGAATTCACCCTCAACAATGAACCAAATGTTTAGAATTGTCGGTTTTGGCGCCAGGAAAATGAACATCGCTCGGACACAATATCCTCAAAAAACAAATGTATTCATGGAAATAATTGGACACCATATCATTACACCCTTTTTTATGGACTATAACCTGACAGCAGAAACCTATTTGGACTCATTTAAAAATCAAATTGGACCCTGAAAGAAGTTGTTCGTGAAGATCAAATGATCTGGTACCAAATGGATGGTTGCCCCGCCCATAGTACCCGTATGGTTAGGGAGTACATGGAAAATGCTTTTAACGGAAATATTATTGGTCCTCGGTTCCGGATACCTTGGCCAGCCGGGTCACCTGATCTTTCACCGAACGACTTCTTTCTGTGAGGTCACTTAAAAAGTGTCATCTATAAAAGTGTAAAATTTTAGAATCTAAACCAGCTACAAAACGCTATTTCGTTAGAATGTAATTAAATTTCGCAATATCAACTTAATAACGTTAGAAATAGCTGTTAATGTGGGGTTGTTTGAACATTTAATTAATTAATGTTTTTATGTAATTCTCTGATTATTGATTATTTTTAAAAAAGGTATTGTATTTTATTTCATTTTATTTTTCCACATCTAGTAAAATACTTAGAGCTTAGTTCTCTCTTTTTTCGAATCTATTTTCGATCTTCTGAGTTAAACATTTACAATTATTTATTGCGATGGCTTTTGACTCGAATTTACTGACAACACGTTTAATGGTTGAAATGGACCAGCTAGGCTTGATGGGAAAATAAATTGAAAATATTTCAGATACTTCTATTGATTTAATTAAATTCTAGTATGATAAAATTGTTTTCTTAATAATTGATAGTAATAATTGTTATTAGTTAAACTTAATTGTTACATTAAATAAAAGGTTTAATAAAAAAACAATGTTAACGTGTCTTTTACTTTGAATGTAATGGTTGTGAGATTGATGAAACGAAAAAAAAACGTTCCCTGTATTTCGGCTGTACGTCAGATTTGACAAAACCTTATAACAAATTGTGTGCTGGTGGCTGGTGTCTGTTTGGTTTTACCTGAACCGAAAATTTGGTAATTTTGCAATTATATTTAATTGAATAATTCAAGATTGGCTTATTAAAATTTTTTGAAACTTTGCACGAGGGCTTGTCAGATGGGTCTCTTCAAAAAGTTATCTTATATTTTTTTTGTAAAATGTACAGGGGAGCCAATAACTAACAAACGTGTCTATGGTAACAACAATGCAACGTAACTATGCTAACTGTTTAACTGTCTCTGTCATCAACTGAACGCTTCAAAAGTCGATCTAACATTAGCCTCTGTAGAGTTTCCTAGTGCCTTTTATAGTCACGGGAAAAAGAATCGTAAACTCTGGAATTAGCTGGAAGAGTTCTTTTAACACAGGATGCAAGAAAAGTGCAGAATGGATGACTCCAGTGCCTTCAGGACACTTTAGAATGGCCATCAGAATGGGGAAAAACTAAGGTAATTTATTTAAATAAATTATTAACCTAAATTAAATAATTCTTACTTTTCATATATATTTTTAAAGTCTGTAGCAATATAGATCTGTCATAACACGCCCTAAGGCAATGATGAAACTTTTAAAAAGGTCATAACTCCCGCAATCCAAAGTTCTTATTTACTTAACTCTAAGAATACCGATTAAAAGAAGATTTGTGGTCCAAATTATACCTTTCAGGAACATTGTTGACAACCACATAACAAAATGAGTAATTTTCAACGCCACTGAGCTTCACAGTCGCTTAGATGTGCTTTTTTGCAGAAGAAACTAAGCGAACCATTTCAAACATGCATGCAGACAAATAATTACTAAATGCACTAGACCTTAGAACGATGCATTTAATTCTAATTTTAAAACTTTTATTGCTATTAGGTTTTGCTTTCGACGAAAAACCGTTTTTCAACGAATTTATGAGATATGTAATAAATTCACCGAAAATACAAAAAAAGCAAGAAACAACTGTGCTTAAATTTTATTTAGAGGAGCTTTATTATAAAAAATAATTAATATTTGCTTATAAAAATTTATATTAGCAAAAGGTAGATCTATAGAACGCTACTTTTTGTGAGCGCACATTTCGTAAGACAAAAATTAAATGTCCAGTCGTGCCCACGGTAAAAAAAAGATACTTCTTATAAAAGTTGTTTTTTTCATCTGCGTGATGTTACACTATTGTATTGCACTTTCATAAAAATTAATAATTAATAAAATATTGTATGACTCTAAAATACAAACAACCCATCAAAATGATTGTAATTTTTTATTTTTCTTGCCGATTTCGATATTTTTTTTGCTTACGTGGGTGCTAACCACAATACGTTTTTTCGACAACGTTTGGTTTTCAAATTATTAAACGTAATAATTAATTTAATTTCGTTTCCGCATTCTTGCCCTTTTTTATCACAAAGTTGGTGATACAATATTTAAAACCTACCCAAAGTGTTGTTGTCTTTTCATTTTATTAAGTTTTTAGAAAAAAATGATATAAAATCTATTATTACACAATAAAAAGCAATAAAGTAAATTCAATATGATTATATTAAATAATGTTAAATATTCTATAAAAGTTTTATTTAAAAACCACCAATGTTGTGCAAAAAAGATAAAAAATGGCTAAAACGCAGTTAGTTTGAATTTGAAATTTGATGATGATAGATAATCCAAAAACGTAACGTTGCCGAAAAAAACTTACTTTAGATTCGTGATCAACGCCCCCAAAAAGACCCGCATTGCGAGGAAAAAAATTACAAATTGGCGAGGAGCAAGAAAAGTACAAAAAATCACAATGATCGTCAATATTTTACACAGTTTAGCAAAGAATTATGGAAGTCCGGACCTGACCATACTATTCATTAAGCAATGTTTTATTTCTTCCAGCTCATTTTTTTAAATGCTCGTCTTAATTTTTTTTTATCTTGGGACAGTCCACGAAGGCTGATGCCTAAGTACTAACGTACCGTGGGTGTCTTCAGTGTGGTGAGAGGGAGTTTGTTCACACGGGACTTAAATTTTGGAATTGGGAGAAGAAGGAAAAACTTCTGCGGGCAGCAGATTCCATATCTTGACACTCTAGGGATAAGGAAAGAAGAAAGTGGGAAGTTCGGGGCCTCTCTAACTGAACTGTAAAGGATGCATAAAAGTTGCACTACGTGTTGCTCTGTTGGGAGCTGCCAGAGAAGAATTATACTGGCCAACTCCTCTGAGCAGAAGTAGTGAAAATACCTATAAGAGCGACAGATCCCCTACAGCTCGACGGTGGGCAAGAAGAGAAGCCTTTCTGTGAGCGTTGGATCATTAATAAGACGAACGGCTCTTCTTTGAATGGAGTCCAGAATGCTAAGTGTTGTAGGGGACGCCTTTCCCCTCAGACATGAGAACAATATTCTAAATAGGGTCTGATTTGGGATACATAAAAGAGTGTACAAATTGGAAGAAGAGAAATATTTTCTGGCCCGGAAAGGAGAAATCCAATCTTCTTTGAAGCTACCGAAGCTATGGATAAAATGTGTTTGTGCCAGTTGAGGTTATTCTCAAAAGTAACGCCGACAAGATTAAACGACTCTTTGTCCTGCAGAACTTGGCCGCTCATATGTAAGGGATGAGCATTTGCAGACTTTTCGCGACAGGGAACATGACTGTGTTTTCGAGGCATTAAACTGAACAAGATTTTTGGCGCCCCAATGCAAGATAAGTTTGAGGTCTTGAGAAAGAGATATCTGCATTGACCTGCGCTTGTTTTTGAAATCAGGATTACACGGTGGCTTAAGAAATTGAATACTAGAGTGGAGGGTACTATCGTCAGCAAAACTATAAATGGGATTGATTATGGAAGAAGATCGTTAATGTGTAGAAGAAACAGCGTGGGTGCCAGCACTGAGCCCTGGGCACCCCAGCATTAATTTGGTAGAAGCTGGAGGAATGGCCATCTACACTAACTGATATACGTCGATTAGAAAGGAAACTGGAAAGCCAAGAGCAAAGCTTAGGTGGAAGACCGTAAGAAGGAAGTTTGTTAAGAAGCCCATCATGCCAGACCTGATCGAAAGCTTTGGATATGTCAAGAGCAACGATCTGGGATTCACCAAGAAACTCAAGGGACTTGTTCCAGTTGTGTGAGACAAAGGAAAGAAGATCAGCTGTGGATCTACTGTGACTATCAATTTGCCTATCAATTTCTTGATTTGGGTCTTTATTATCTGGTTTGCCTCCAAACCTTAATTTTTATGAAAAAAAAAACGAATTTTCGACACAGAAATGATAATATAATGGTATACATTTTTTGCTTAAAATCTTCCCCTTGATGAGCCCCAAAAGACTATCTGCATGAAAATGAGAGGCAACATTTTTGTTTAATAAAATTTGTTCAGAATTATTCAGGAAATACAAATAATCTTTTTCAGAATTTTTGAACACATTTTGTATACCTTTTTTCCACAAAAGGCCATAATTTTCCGATTTTTTTTATGCAATAGGGACTTTTATTTATAAAACGTGCAGGAAAAGTTCAATTCAATAAAATTTGTTCAGAATCATTCAAGGAATACAAAAATAATCTTTTTCAAAATTTTTGAACACCTTTTGTATACCTTTTTTCTAGATTTCCGCAGACATGTTATTCTACCATTTATTAGGGTAAAGATCCTAAAGACTTTTTTACTTATAATTTTTTTAAAGCTGACCCATTTTTTAGTAAAATATTGGTCAATTCACAGGCCCACAAAAAAAGTGCTGTGTGCTAAATGTCGGACTAGACATTCAGCACACGAATACGAATCTTAAGTCAAAATTGGATGTCGAAAAGCAAATAATCGAGAAAAGGTGTAATTTCAAATATTAACGATTTTTTTTAATTTAAAACGTTAATATCTTAAAAACTTTAAAAGATACACTAAACTTTATTTGATATAACCTATGTATTTCTACAAGGCTTTTAATTTAAGTTATATAACCTTTTTGTCTAAATGCAATATTTTTCAAGTGATAATCAAAAAACCGAATTTTCAGGATTTTTCAAGGTGTACCCTTAAAAAAAATTTTTTTTTTTAATTTTTGGGGTTTTTGGCAAATTTTTACTGATTTGGGATTCAAGTAAATAAATTAAATGATTTATTGAAAAATGTTTTTTTTTCAGAGATTCTTTTTCTTGGGTTTTGCAGTCCTTCAAATTACAATAGAAAAAAAGAAAAGTGTTTTTTTCCAGAAAAATGTATTTTTTTAATTGTTTTGACGTTTCGGCCGGATGATACAAAACCAAATTTTAAAAATGTGACGTGTTCCTCGGCTCGTGCGTGTATCTGTTTTCGTTGGTTTATTTATATGTGTTCAAAATGAAATTGTTTTTTTATTGATGTATATACCTGTACGTAAAATGTAAATGTTAACTATAAGACTACTACTACAACTATTTGAAAACGGCTAGGGAATTTCCGGCCGAAACGTGAAAACAATTAAAAAAAAATACATTTTCTGGAAAAAAACACTTCTCTTTTTTTCCATTGTAATTCGAAGGACTGCAAAACCAAGAAAAAAGAATCTCTGAAAAATATTATTAAATCACAGTCCAAGAAATTAACCTTATAAAACATATATATATATATATATATATATATATATATATATATATATATATATATATATATATATATATATATTTATATATATATATATATATATATATATATATATATATAACAGTATGTCCACGGAAAAGGTGTTAGAGAAAATACTTTTCTATTTTTGATTTTATCGAAAAAAGCTACTCTTGATAAAAAATTTTGTTACTTCTAAAGTAAGATTGGGATAGAAATATTTAACATATTTTATCGGGTGTTCAGAAAATTGAAAAAACTTAAAATGGTACAAGAGTAAAGTGCATTTATTTGATAAGATATGGAAATAAGTTACAAAAGGGAAAAATTGTTCAAAATTAAAGGAGTCTCTTATACCAATTTTCGAAAAAATCGGCCTACTTTTATTTATTTGTAATTAAATTTATTTTAATATCAATTTAAATTTTTAATATCAATTTTGTCAAATTTTTTGCTGTTAAGTAAGCATTTAAAGCTGACGTTACTGCGGTTAATGAATTATAAAAGCAAAGTGTCAATAAAGCTTGTCACTATCAACGCCTACTAGTAAAATAATGAGTTGTTAATTTGAAATTAGTTAATTAATATTAAAATAATTTTATCACAAGTTAATAAAAGTAGGCCAATTTTTTGAAAATTGATATTGAAACTATCTTTTACTTTTAAACACCTTTTCCTAGTATCCTATTTCCATATCTTCTCAAATAAATGCCTTTACTCTTGAACCATTTAAAGTCTTTTCAATTTTCTGAGTACCCGTATAAAATTTGTTAAATGTTTTTACCCCACTCTTACTTTAAAAAGTAGCAATTTTTTTTAAATAGTTTTTTGATAAAATTAAAAATAAAAAGTTTTTACTATTCAACACCTTTTCCGTGGACGTACTTTTGTCCACGGAAAGGTGTTGAGTAAAAAAACTTCTTTATTTTTAATTTTATCGAAAAAGTTACTTAGATAAAATTTGCTACTTCTTAGTTTAAAGATTGGGATAAAAACATTTAACATATTTTATCCGGTGTTTAAAAATTGAAAAACTTAAAATGGTACAAGAGTAAAGTGCATTTATTGTCAAGATATGGCAATAAGTTACAAGAAAAAGTTGTTCAAACGTAAAAGGTAGTCTTTAATACCAATTTTTAAAAAAATTTGCCCACTTTTACTTATTTTTAATTAAAATATCATTATCAATTAACTAATTTAAAATTTTTGTACTAGTAGGCGTTGATAGTGACAAGCTTTATTGACACTTGGCTTTTATAATTTATTAGCCGCAGTATTGTCAGCTTTAAATGCTTACTTAACAGCAAAAAATTTGATTATAAATTGATATTAAAATAAAGTTAATCACAAATAAATAAAAGTAGGCCGATTTTTTCAAAAATTGGTATAAGAGACTACCTTTTAATTTTGAACAACTTTTCCTAGTAACTTATTTCCGTATCTTATCAAATAAATGCACTTTACTCTTGTAACATTTTAGGTTTTTTCAATTTTCTGAACACCCCGTATAAAATATTTAAATGTTTCTATCTCAATCTTACTCTTAAAGTAGCAAAAATTTTTATCAAGAGTAGCTTTTTTCGATAAAATCAAAAATAAAAAGTTTTTCTCTTCACACCTTTTCCGTGAACATACTGTATATATATATATATATATATATATATATATATATATATATATATATATATATATATATATATATATATATATATATATATATATATATATATATATATATATATATATATATATATATATATATATATATATATATATATATATATATATATATATATATATATATTCGGAGTCCAAATATTCTGTGGTAGAAGGTTTCTGCCGGTAAATGTACCTTCTCGGTTTTTTGGGGTTTACTCAATTTTTTGCTATTTGATCCCCAATTTTGACATTAGATTCGTATTCAGCGAAAAAATAATACGCCAGAAAATATTAGTACGGCACGTATAAAATTAAAAAATCGTTCAAACCATGATTGTTCATGAGTGAGTTCGTACTCCGACGCGCACTTGGCCGATTTTTTGGGTGGCTGTGCCAACAACCCTTTTTGAGGGCTGGATCCGCGCCTGGGTCGGCACTGTTTGAAAGGTAACCAAAAAAATAAATAAATAAGACGCTGTCAAAAACAAAAAATAAATACGGTGTTCTATTAAGAAATTCAATTTTATGTCATATTTTTTTTTGTTTTAATTTAAATCATTTTCTTAAATATTAAGATTTTTTCAAAAATATGAAAACCATAGATATGGCCCTATTCAGTTCTCGTCGGATGACCTTGTATATAGACCGTAAAAAACTCAATTTAATTTTATAAAAACATATATGTAAAGAAAGCACACGTGCGAGTGATAGAAAAAGATAATCGATTCAAAGCTGCAAATTCAACTATTTAATATTTAGGGTGAGGGCCACGAAACAATTTAGCCAACGATACTTCCGCATACAAATCAGCTCCGACTTAACCTAGATCAGTTTGCAGTGAGCGACTCCCACGGTTTTCTACAGTTTTACATCTGATGCATGTGATAGGAATAGCACCGTCTGGCATGTCTAGCATGGTCGATAGAAATGGTTAAATAATCACATTTATACAGGGTGTCCCAAATCTGTTTATACACGAAATTACTTTTCCCCTGTAGATGATAAAAAAAATTGAAATTAAAAATATTGGTTTGGAAACACTATTTTTACTGACAGTATTGGTAAATATGCAAAGTGTCTCTTAAAACTAAAAGATGTTCTTTCGACCGCTAAAGTTGGTCATTAAAAACCTTGATTATGTATACAGACAGGGGCACCCTACTAGGTATATAGCAATGGACCGGACGAATTTGCAATCGTCCGCTATTTGTGTATGCATTTTTTTTGTTCAGTAAGAAACAACAAAGTAACACAATTTTCAGTTTGTTGGGAATTATAAATGTATAAAAATTATTTCGCCTGGCGAATTTAAGGTAATAACACGTGTATTTTTTAAAAATCCTTATCATTTAAAACCTAAAATGGATATTTATCAAATTAAGGAAAAAGTTAAAATTGTTTAGTGGTATTATGGGGGTAATTCTTTACAGCGGGTAAAAAATATATTTGCTGAGAATTATTCTAATAGGCCACACCCTGCAATTACTACTATTTCAAGAATTATAAATAATTTCCCAAAAAAAGGTGCGTTTCTCCCAGAAACCATAAAATACAAAACGTCCAAGAAGTTAATGAGGAACGGGAAGCGAAAGAAATTAATTTGTTGGCATTAATTAATGAAAATCCAACTTTGTCAATACGTGCGCTTGCGGATGAGGTTGATTTAAGTACAAGAACGGTGAGGAGAATATTAAAAAAAAATAAGTATCATTCATACAAAGTTCATAACACCCAAGAAATTTATCCTGAGGAGAATGGAGTTTTGTGAAAACATGATGAATAAGGCAAATGAAAATGAAGATTTTATTGGAAACATTGTCTTTACTAATGAGTCCAAATTTGCACTCCATGGTAGGCTTAATCCCACTCACACCCGTTATTGGTCTCAGGAAAATTTACATAGATATTTTGAACTTAGAACTTAGCGTCCTCAAAAGGTAAATGTCTGGAGCGGTATCTATGGGGAACATGTTATTGGGCCATACTTCATTGATGGTAACTTAACTGGTCAAAAATATTTGGATCTTTTGCAACAGCAAATAGTTCCAGAAATTAGACGATTGGCAGGTCCTCGATTTAATGAAGTGTGGTTTCAACAAGATGGCTGTCCAGCACATAATACACGTTGGGTTTTTTTAATAATACTTTTCCAAACCGTCTTATTGCTGGATTGAGAGCTACAATACCGTGGCCCGATCGCTCTCCTGATCTGGCTCCTAATGATTATTTTCTTTGGGGTTATGCAAAATCCAAACTTTATGGTTTTCGGGCTGATCGCGCTATGAATCTTGATAAATTGCGTGTAAAAATTTGTAATGTTTTTCAAACAATTACACCTGTGATGTTAAACAATGTTCGAAGAAGTTTCTATGATCGCTTAGGACATTGTTTAGCGGAAGGCGGTGGATTGTTTGAATACTTGTTTCATTAATTAATTTATTTAGATTTTTTTTTGTTTTTACTTAATTTTTTTATGTAGAATAATTTTTTTGGTTTTTAGTTGGGATTTTTTAGAATAACATGTTTTCTTTGCTTAGAATTGGAACAATAATTTTATTATTGTTTTGATTCAAAAAAACTCTGATAAGCAATAGCGAATTTTATCTCCTACATGCGTAAATAACTATGAATAACGGCAGTACATCCAACCCGTCCGTAGTTACAAAGTTACTGAGGATTGAGCAAAAGCGCGCCGGTTGGTCGCGCGAACCTCGGCTGCAGTGCTATATACCTAGTAGGGTGCCCCTGTCTGTATTCTGCCTATGTGTTTGTAAAAAAATTCTTATATAAGAAAGATAAAAGTTACTTACCCAAAAGAATGGTAACTATTCATTAAAGTTATATTAAACATAATGACGATCTCCAGTATTAGCTTATCATAGTGGCACATAGTAAATAATATATAAAAAGAAACATAACTGTCAACAGTTACACATTTCTGTCTATCCAAAAAAGTTAATTCCGATACCGGGAATCGAACCCGAGCCTCCTGGGTAGGGTTTATTCCCGGGAATTCTCGGCTCGAGAATTCCCGGGAAATCGTTGGGCTTTGTTCCCGGGAAATCAAGCTCGAGAAAACTCGAGAACTCGAGAAATCATATTTGAGTCTATGAAACTATAAAATAAAACTAGTTGCGTTTGCCGTTTGTTTTAAACGCGCGGCGGCGGGGCGGCACCGGCCAAAGCGCCGTGGTACCCTTTGATCTCGCCGATCGCGCGCGGCAAGCGCTCTGGGGGCGTCGTTTTATACATAATACAATACAGTAGGTAATACACCAGTAATGCCAACCTAGGAAATTATTCCCTAGTTCTAGGGATTTTTTCCTACAATAGGGAAAAAGGGAATTTTATCTAATATCTAGGGAATTTTCAACTTTAAATTGTTTTCAGTTCAATTTATAGAATTTCAGTCAATTTATCAATTTTAATATTAAATGGACTACTAATGACAAGTACCTATTAAATCCTTATACCCTGGGTTATGGTTTGACCATTGTATCTTTTCAAAAATTGCTTCTTGTTGCGCTGATTAATCTAATACGGGTTAATTCGTGGTATCGGGTTTCGGGGAATTACAGATCAACTGCTACTTAGCATCTCTCTGCATGTTGTTGCCCTTTCGTAGTTTGTGGTTGTTGCCCACAAAATACTAAGGGAAAAAAGAAATGTCAAGTTCGTGTATTTGTTGCCCCACAGTAATGCCGAGACTGAGCGAGTATTTTCAGTCGTTACCGACGTAAAAAATAAAAAGCAAATTAATTATCCAGTGAGGCATTAAATGCAGTGTGTTTAATTCGTCTTTCTAGTGAAAACTGCTGCCAAAATTATTCATTAAATGAAAAGCATTTAAGTCTTATGAAAAAGGAAAACCTTTATAAAAAAGATTGATTTTAAGAATTTTTAGAATTGTTTTTTTTGTTTAGAAAATTTTATTTTTGTTAATTTATTTTGCTATCTCTGTCCATTGTTACCATGAGATTTTATTTTTATGTATTTTTTGAACTTTTCTGACAATAAAGTCATTTCGTAAATTATTTTTCTATTTAATTTTGATCTAGGAAATTTTAGGGATTTTTTCACAGAAAAATTGGGAATTTTCAGCGAGCTTGGTTGGCAACACTGTAATACACACACTTTCATTAGTGTTTCGACTCTAGCTGAGGTCAGACGGTTTACAAAGTGTAGTACACGCAATTTGTAAATTTCTCGACAACCCGAGAAGACCCGAGAAATTAGCCTCGAGAATTCTCGAGACCCGAGAAATTGGTAAGCTCGAGAAATCATGAACCCTACTCCTGGGTGAAAGCCAGGTATCCTAGCCACTAGACCATATCGGATTGATAACTGGTGTTATTTCGAAAAAAATTTGGAAATATACCAACTTTCTAAGGTTTTAAAATAGAATTAAGAAGTATAAAATATAAATTGGCTCTTCTCCAAAATAAATAAATAAGGCACATTCATTTATTTTATATTTTTAAAAATTAAAAGGAATTCTGCACTTGTAACATATTAAAAGAAAAAAACACAAATACGTTGTTTTAACATTGTCGTGTGATGTATTAAAACTGGATTAAAGGACTACAGAACATTAATTATAGTATAGGTTAGTTCTAAAACAGTTAAAATACAAATTTATTATGTAAAATTATAAAAACTAATCTAGAATGTGAGACTCATATCATAAAAACTGATAAAAAAACAAATTGCTTAATATATTTGATAAAAAGAGGATTGTAAAACACCAGCGTAGAAAAAAATACAAAATTTCGCACATATCAAAATATCAGACCAATTTTGGAAAATGCTAATACTGCCTGAAAACCCTATTTGTTAAAGACATAATTAATCCCAAATTTAACTAAGAGCTACAAAAATTTATACTTTAATAATTATCAGATTAACATCATGTATTACATGGTCATAGCTGGAAATAAAATATGGCCGGTTGCACCAACAATTTTAAGGAACCCTTAGCACAAGGTAATTCCTAAAATGGCCAAACAAGCAATGTGATTGGCTACATTGGAGATTTAGGGAATACTTAACATTAAGGGTTCCCTAAAATTGTTGGTGCAACCGGCCATAAACGATGTAAGGTACCAAGAAACTATTTTATTTATAACAGAATAATAAATTCCTGGATCATACTAAATAAGGAGGTTGTTGTCAATAAAGATTTAAAAAATATTGATACAAGATTAGTGTATTATTTTTAGATTAATTACCAATTAACAAGACATCAAATAACATATACTTTATAAAAATTTTTATTGGTTTTTTAGCTGCCTACTGTTGTTGGTAAATATGAGCAAATAAAATAAATAATAATAATTTTAGACCTAATGAACTCCTTAAAGGGAGAACATATATGCACATGGGTAACAAGCTATATATATATATATATATATATATATATATATATATATATATATATATATATATAAAAATATATATATATATATATATATATATATATATATATATATATATATATATATATATATATATATATATATATATTTTATAATCATAATATTCTTACTTTTTATAAATGAGGTGGCGCCCCGTCTTGCTGAAAATAAAAGGTTTTTCTTTGTGTCGAAGGTAGTTAGTCAATAAATGGTTCAAGCTCGTTTCTTAATAACTGTAAATATGTTTCACCGATTAAATTTTTGTTTATGAAGATATTATTCTATTGTTAAAAATTCCACACCACACATTAACTTTTGGATTATTCTGTCTTCGGGCCAAGAAGGATTTGTGTCCGACCAATACCTGTAATTTTGCCTATATAAAAAATAAACTTCTCGAAGTTGGGTAGCTCCGCTTTTTTTTTCTAAGAATCAGTCACAAATCTCTAGTCTTCTATCACAGTCGTCGTCGTGTAATTCTTGGACAAACTTCCTTTTGTGAAATTGTATATGTCGATTTATGAGGATCTCTACAGCTCGAAGAAGAATATTTTCGTCAATAACGTTATTTTTACGCCTTTTACGAACCTTTAGACACACACTATCAGTTGCCTTCAGTCTTTCTAAATTTGACCTTAAAAACTCCGGATTGGAATCCGGTTTTGGAAGCGGGTTTTCTGGATGTGTTACATGAAATTACGCGCAGGCATCTCTTAAACTTAAACCCCCCACATGTAAAAAAATCAGTTCAACTCTATCTTGTGGAACAATTTTATTCATTTAAAAAGAACACTTTTTAACAACAATTTAAGGACAATGTGATAGTTCGTTTTAAATAATAGATTTACTCATTTTTTTCCCAAGCCAACTATTGTGAAGTCACTAATTCACATAGTGTTCGTTGTTAGTCAGTTACTTAATTCTTTTCAGTCTTTTTGCCTAATTTTTCAAAATGGCTACTCCAACAAAAAAATCGCATATAAAGTTTTTTGTAGAGAACTTTGAAATCTATTGAACGTAATGAAAAATGCGGTGTTGCCATTTAAAAAAATAACTTTTTTGAATTTGCTGCAAAAACTGGCAACGCTGTAAAAAAATTTGCGATTTTTCTTAAATGGGTTACTTCAAACAACTTTGCTTTTGGAAGTAATACTCCAACTGTTTAAATAAAAGAAATAGCCTAGGTATGTCAGGTTTGAAAAAACTTACCCTGTATATTACAATATATTTCCTATTCCATACAATGTATTATGCATATATTGTAGAATAAAAAATATCTGAGATAACAGATCTTCAGCCATCAATATATCATTAATAGCATCATTCTTGTCTCGTCTCATATCTAGAACAAAATGTTTATCTGTCCAATAATACGGCTTTAATAATAATCTTCTTAGGTAACATGTCCACCGATATTCTGCAAGATTATCATCTTAAATGTGATCGGTCTAAGGTTTTGATGTAATAGGATTGGGAGGATCGATGGCGAATTTAATGTTAGCCATTGGTGCACGATGATTGATATTAATACCTCAGGGAAATAGGTCTATTAATGTTTGTTTCTTCTTAAGGTAAAGCTGGCGTTCTTTCGCGATTATGGCGAAACGTTGATTTGTGACAATACGGTCGTATTTATACACTGCTCTCCAAAAAGTACCCACCATGTGGAAAAGTTTCTTACTTTCACGGTATTCTGCTATACCGAGTATTGTATCTTCAGATGGGACATAAAAAATCCTACGCAAATTGGAAAGTAACCAAATATTGTCTCTCCTCTTTATTTTAAAAACAAATTTTATTAAGGTAACAGGACTAAGGTTTTTAACCGTAATGATAAAACTAAGCGGCTACGTATATTTGTAATAAATAACCACTATTAGAATGCAATAACAAAATCACCAACTGTTACAAGGGTTATTAAAAAGTCCTCGTTGGTTCACGCCAAAGAAAACTTTATACATTGAAACCGCTTCGATCCAGGTCCCGGAGTATAAAATACAGAAAACAGAAAAAGAAAAATTCATTAAAAATCTAAATACTTACATAAGTTTCGGTGACAAGTCTGTCACCAATAAAAGACACTGGGACGTGAAAACAACATCCTGGAAAATATGGTCACATAAAGGCAACGGAGATCTTCGACGAACATGTCTTGAAATAAGATAGATCCCATGGCCACAATGTATAATTTTAATAAACCATATAAAGTCAGCTACGATTCTGATATAGAGACAAAGAAACACTTCCATCCTTTTCAGAGGACTACTTTGGTACATCAATAGTGGTAGAGAAGGTGCTGATATGTTTGAGGCAAAGCCCAGAGCGACTCACAGCTTTCCATCGGAAATGCAAGCTACGGTATATCAGGCGAAAATCTGAGCATGTGTTTAAGATAAAGTAGAAAAGAGATATCACAACCAAAGATACACCTTCTCTCAGACAGTCAAAGTGCTCTATAAGCGTTAAATTCCCATCTTTTTACATCCAAGATTACGATGAAGTGCCCTCACGACCTAAAAAAAACTTGCCGCTAGGAATAGCGGGATAGAACTTTTTGGGCTTTCTGTATACTCGGAAATAGAAGGCAACGAAAAAGCTGATGAACTAATAAGAGCCGGTTTATCTAAAACTTTCAACGGCTCAAAGCCAGCCAATCAAAACAAGCGACGAAAACAACAAGAGGCAGATGGTCTCATAAACAACTTCTAGATCATTGGCATGCTTTACCTAGTCAAAGACACACAAAGATAGCACTAGACGACACTTCTAAGAATCTAACGCTGCCCTGTTGGAAAATTATAATACAAAAAGAATATATAAAAATCCTACGAGATTTAATTGGGTTTTTGGAAGATTTTAAAATCTTATTCAAACTTTTTATATGGGTTTTTAAGATTCTTGTTGAGGTCACCTAACTTTTATAAGAGTTTGTGATGTTTTGCCAGAAACAAATTGAGAATTTTCTATGAGATTTTATCTCTAAAACATTACTATACGATACTATTTTTCATATATCTTTTTTTTAATGTTAAACTACTCTTTATTTGACTTTGAACTGCAGTAATTTAATGATTTGTTTTAATACTCGTATTTTTATTAGGCTTTTCAAGTTTTGAATGTCACAATGGATTAGAAACCTTAACTGAGGTTGTATAAGCAAAAGAAACTGCAGGAAGGGAAAATGTAGAAGTAGAAGAAACTAAAAACGAAACTGTCATTAACAAAGAAAATTAAAATGTTTAAACTCTAAGTTTACTTTAATGTTATTTGATCGGAAATCTACTATAAATTATTATAGGGCTTTATTGCATTTAACAGCTCATAACCTATCAAATCTCCTGAACGCATAAAATCTTCTAGAAACCTATAAAAGCCTAGCAATGATTAACCCATAAAATATCATAAAAATTATAAAAGATTCTAGGATGATTTGTCTCTTCACTTTCATCTATAGAATCTTCTATATTTCTATAAAAATCTAATACGATTTTTTTATAGGATGTGATGGGAATTATTCATCAGAATGAGATCCTTCTTTTGAGATACACCTAAATAAGACAAGCAGTAGGACTGTTGACAAGTGACTGTCATCTCACTTCTATCAAATGGGCTTACACAACGGTCCCATAACATGCAGGCTTAGCGAGAAGAAGGAGGAAAAAACCTTACATAGAATATACAACTGCAATGCATAGACTTACAGAAGACACATACTATTTGGAAATATCCAGAGCAAAAATCTTCCTTTGCAAGAACATCATGGCAGCAATCTAATAAACCTTGTTAAGGAGGGCATAAACAAACCCACCAAAAAAAAACTTTTAAAGATTTACACAACCACGAAATAACTATTAAAGAATTTAGGGTATGTTAGGCGATCATTTTTCCAACTGGCAAAACGAAGCAATTTCAATATAACCAAGCCGACTTTATCTTGAATTAGGTATTTGCTATAAAATTTTGAATACCTATTTTTTGGACACCTTGTAAATTAAAGAAAGTTAAAAAAATTCATTATTTTTTCATATTTTAATAGTTTAGGTATTCAAGATTATTTTCTTAGACGGATTTTTTAGAAATTCAAATGATTTTAAAAGTTATAGCTAAATTTGTTGTTCAGCGCAATGAAGCTAGAATTAAAAGTTCTGAGTTTGGAGCTTAAAGTGCTCCAAAAGAAGGAAAAAATGCTCGTCTTTCGGAGAGCCGTCAGCCGGAATCGCTGATTTAAGAAATGTAAGTGATATGTACTGTTCTATCTGTTAGACTACCTGATACTTACCAAAAAACTATAAAAGCGATTTTCTCGAAACTGCATTTTTTCAAACGTTTGTCATAAAATCTTAAGTTCTAGTTGACCGATTTTTTTCTTCTTTATATATTTCTTTATGGCGGAAACCAACAAAAAAATGGAAATTTTTAATTTATACTATTTTTAAAATTCAAAAATCTAAAAAAAAATAGCTAAAAAAACTACATTTTTTGAGGATTTTTCCCAGCTCCTGCCATAATGACATTTGAACTGATAAAAAATTTACCTTTGTTTTTATTTTTCTGATGACCAGAAGAGACAAAATCGTGACAAGATGGACATGCTCTTTTTTTCCACCTCTACTTCAACGGCGTGTGTTTTGAATTCTTAAAATATAAATAAATACATTATAAAAAATGGACAGCGAAATTTGGGCTCCTAGACTAAAAATTAATAAGTTACCTTTTAATCTCAATTTCATTTTCTCCGCCTCTGTCCTACGTTAGCTGTGTTATGCACCTGTGGCGCCATTTGCATTTTTTCGCATATTCGTGTTCGAGGTTTATTTTTATTGTGTCACTCCTCTCCGTAATTACGTTCGAGATCTAAAAATAGCACGTAGCTTTTTCTTGTTTTATTTCGAACATAATCTCGTGAATTATCTCTAGAACTGGTTGCGCCTAAGTAAATGGAAAAAAATTAATTGAATTAACGCGTATTTTTTGATAAGGCAAGAAATATCGTAGATGATATTTATAAGATACCATAACTAATTTCGGTTTGACCATTAACATTGATGGGTTTTCACGTAATCACAGAAAATGAAGGGAAAATGAAAATAAGGATGGACAGTTATAATCTGCACCATAAACTCCATAAACTTTTATGGTTATGTATTTTTGATGAAGATTGGGATCATTATATTATCATTGCAAAGCACAATGAGTGGATAACTGACGTTTATATCTCTGAGGATGGTTATTATGAAGTGATAAAACAAGAGTGCATGTAACATAAGCAAATAGTATTTTAACAAGACCAATTTATAATCGATTTTGTTATAAAGTATTATTAGGGTTCTTTTCTCAAGGTTAAAATAATGGATCTTTTTATAGGGATTTTAAATCGTTACGTTACTTGTATAAACTATCCGTGGCCTCTTTGCAAAACACAGGATTTTCATAGCTAAACGAAATTACTAAATACCATATAAAGCTTTTAACTTTAAGGACATAAAAGGAGTAAAAGGAAATAGCCATCATACCAAAAACAGTTATGTAAAATAAGGGCCAACTACAAATCCAAAAATATCGGCCTTCAAGTTCTTTTTTTAATTGGCAAGTTTTTTCCCATTCTTTCTGTATTATTGAATGTTATTTTTACAATAATAAGGTGG
>JAHBCN010012527.1:0-26539 GCA_019359885.1 Listronotus oregonensis
GAAAATACCGAGAAGATTACCAGGAAAATAATAAAAAACAGTAACTAAATAGTATCTAATAAGCAGGCACCAAGTACCTATGCAACGCAATAACAAAAATCAAAACGAACGACAAAATTCCAAAATGTATACCTACAAACCTTCGGTAATTTCCAATGCAAATTTTTTTGTTATTTTTTTTTAAAAAATAAAAAAAAAATCCTTTTTAAAATTAAAGCCAAACACGAATCATTAAAACACACTATCTTTTTTTAATTTTTTTTTTAAAAAGCACCCCCAAAAAAAATGTCAAGTTCATTTGCCGCCATTTACTTTAAGTTTTATAACACCGGCACTTTTCACCCCCCAGATATTCTTGTTTTTACGCAATGTCTGCGGAAAAAAACTCCCCCGGTCACTAAAAAATTTCACACAGTAAGCCTTTTTAAAAGGTTTAGTCTTTCCCCTTAACAATATTTTTTTTAAAAAAAAAAGTTGATTTATTCACAATAATACAACAGAGCAACAGGTCATTCAACGTAAATCATATGACTAAAAAAGCAAACGTTTTCGCTAGATCTGAAGGCATAGTTGCCAGATTTCCTTGTTGGCTTGTTAAAGTGAAGTAGGGCTGTGATTTCAAAAAAAGGAAATTAGGAATGTCACCGGGAAAAAAGTAATTTCGTGGGCCCTTGGTATACATGGTAACGATTTTTATCAAAGAAAGACCCCAGTCCTGAAAGCGTATGTAGACAGTTTTCCCCGGATTTCCACATCAGAAAAACTGCCAGATTTTGGGGGGGATAAAGCGTGGCAACGACGACGACGGGAAAGGGGAAAAAAGGGGGGGCATTTTTTTTTTATTAGGCCCAAAAACTAACATTTGGACCACCTTTAAAAAAAAACAAGTGAATAAATAGAAATCCATAAACGGTAAAACACCAAAATCACTTTGGCCCCATGAATTTGGGGGGGGGTTTATTTGACGGATTTACAGTGTTGTTAGGTTAAACAATTTTTTTTGTTTTAAATTTTAAAAAGGGGTCTGGGTACTAGGCGTTGCGCGTGGCGGCAAGTGGAAAAGCGTGTTAATAATATTAGTACGGGGGAACTTAGGGAAATTTTTTACCCCCAAAATAATTTTTTCCCTGGAAATTTATAAAGAAGGTGGGAATAGCCCAAGGATCAAAGTTTATATCATGCCAAAGGTGTGCTTTTATCCTGGGGGTGATAGCCGCCTCATCTTGGGGGGGGAAAATTTTTTTTATGACATTTTAACTATAGAAATCGATATACAAAATCATTTTAAGTAAAAAATGTTTTTACTTTTTTTCGAAAACAATATTTTTCGAGTTATTCGCGATTGAAAGAAAAAGTTTTCGACGAAAAAATCGACGTTTTTAATGGGGTTTTACAAGTAACTCAAAAAAAATATGCATTTTACCCAAAAAAACTGAAAAAGGAAAATTGTAGCTTATAAAAAAACTAGAAAAATGTTATTTTTTTAATTTCTCTACAAAAAAGCCGAGTTACGGCTTGTTAATGGTTAGCTTTTATTCGTCAAATGCTAAATTTGAAAGATTAAAGAGTCAAATAGGGGGAAAAGTTTGCTTTTTTTAAGGAAACATATAAGGTCTTTTTTAAAGTAGGTATATAAAAGACCTTTTTAAAAAACAAAAAATAGTTTTGAGCATGGAAATTGAGCAATTATGATAAAAATAAGGTCAGTCCCTACTTTTTCCTACGAAAAAATAAATTAAAAACAACCCCCCAATTCCCCTCTTAATTAAAAATATCTGACCCTTTCGGGATTTTTTTATATATGTATTATTAATATATTATAGAAGTTTAACCAAATTAAAATGATTAATTTTAAAAAAAATTGGAGCTTAAAGTGAAAAACGATTTTCCGCAATTTCGTAAAAAAGGCCATTTTCTTCAAAATAACGCTAACAATACTGGAGATACGAAAAAAATGCTAGAGTACCGAATTATACTTTTTAATAACAAAGACTCTTTATTGCATAGTTCTTCTGTACAATAAATTTTGAATATGGCCTTAAAACCTCTATTTATAGCGAGCACCACCTTATTCTAGCCCTTTAAACATCCCATTTTAAAACAAGGGTTTAAAAAAGATTTAATTTACATAGCCCTGTGGGTCTTAAAAACCGTAAAAAGTATTTTTGAAAAAACTTTCTACTATTAAAACTAAAGGGCTATGTTTAAAAACAATCAACTTTTTTAAAAAAACTCGAATAGCCCACTTTGGAGCATAATATTCTATAAAACCGGTATACTTTATACTTTTACAGGTATAATTTTTGTATGTTATTTTACTTTTTTTCTATTTATATCTATTATATTGGTTTATAAAATTGCAATGTTCTAACTAAGGGGTGGTTTTAAAAGGGTTGAAATTTTAAAGAATGAAATTGGTAATATTTCAGGCAGTAATATTTTAATTATTAAATCTGTCAAGCTATAAATTTTTGTGAAAATTTTTTTTAATTAAGCTTTAAGGGTTGATTTATAAGGGTCAAAAGTTGAAAATGAAATTAGTACATATTTTAAGCAACAGCATTCTAAAATTAAATCACTATGGTAAATTATTCTTTATTGTAGGGTAAATATTTTTTTACTTTAAGCTCTAACAAGGGTTGATTTTTAAGGGTTAAAATATTTTAAAAAATTTTATTCTAAAGCATAAAAAAATATTAATCAACTAATCCAAACCAAATTTTACCCATCTTAAGTTTTAAAATGTTATTCCCCTAAGTTTTGACAATTAGGGGTATTTTCACCTTTAAAATACAAAAGCGACATCACCATGAAATAGAATTTAAAGTAGAGGGTTAGAAGCGCCTAATTTTAAATTTTTAAACAAATCGATCAGTACACAAAAATTGCGAGGTTTGCAATTTTTCGGAAAATAATTATTAATAATCAAATCGTTTTAATTTGTCAATTTTTTTTGTAAATCTCATAAATTTGGCTATTTAAAGGTCGAGTTTGGTAGTTAAATATTTATTATACCGTAAACTGTTAAAATTTTTTTTCTACAAAAAAAAGCGTTATTAAAAAATTTTTAAAATGGAAACAAATTTTTTTTTTTTGGAATTTCGTTATTAAGGGTGATTTTTAGGGGTTGAAATGTTACAAAAATAATGTTAGATATAACTCACAACATAAAAGTAGATTCATTCTACACTTTTAGCTATTTTACTTTACATAAGGTATATTTCTACGGTTTTTATTTTTTAGCAAAAAGGGGTGGTTTTTACCCTAAAAATTAAAAACAAACCCAACATATATAAACTTTGATCTAGGGGTTAAAGCAACTTGATTCCAAATTTTCATAAAAATTTAAACTGGACAAAAAAATCCGGAGATCAAACGTTTTTTTCTCCCCATCCACTGTACTAAGATTACTGAAACAAGTGTACTAAAGTTCAGAAAGATTTATATTGAACAGAAAATACTTTTGTGTCGTATCGTATAATCGTGTTTTCTATTTAAAAAAGGAACAATCTAAATTAGTATATCCTGTAAATTACCACTTACTCGCTGAACAAAAATCCCGCTCAAATTAAGACTAAAATCCCCAACATCACAGATTTTCCTTGCTTTTTCCAAAAGTGTCCTTGTTTACGGGAACTGGTAGCAATTTGTTGTCAAGTTTGAACTGGGGGGTCCCAGTTATGATCCTTGGAAAAGCCCCCTTTTTAAAAAAGAAAGAAAAAATGTTTCTTGATTTTCTACCATATTGGTTTATTCTCAAAATATCTACCTGTGATTTCTCCTATTTTTCCCAATGTCATGCGTTTCAAAATAATGCTCTCTTCTGAAATCGGGAACGGAATACTCAGAATATCCCGGGAAATTCTTCCGAAGGAAAATCGGCAAAATCGCCTTCTCCTGACATTGTGGTCATTGTCCCGTATTTATTATTGTTTGTCGCGGATGTCAAAGTCCCTGTTCCATAGTTTTGTGTACCTAATAAAAAATTGTAAGTTTAAGATTTTAACTTGCATAATTTTCTTTTCAAGTCGGTTTATTCAGGCCCGTCCAAAAAAAATGGACTAAAAAAAAAACAAAGTTTAAAATTAAAAAAGTTCAGAAAAAATTAGGACTAATCTATTTATTTACTGTAAAAATAATTGATAATTATTAATGGGGGTACCGGACGAAATTGTAGCAACTTTATTTATGTATATAAAAAAAGTAAAAGTCGGTAAAAGGGTTATTGGTTATGTAGTTTATTTAAATATATATTTTAAATATACAGGATACATCAAAAAATTAAAATTAATTTTTTAATTTAAAAATTCAAAAATTTTTAATAATTTTATTTAAAAATTTTAAGAAATTGTAGCCAACCAGAACTAACCAAAACTAACAAGAACGAACCAGAACTAACCAGAACTAACCACAATTAATCATAACTAACGTTGTAACTGAACTTGTAAATTTATATGACAAAGATTATGTATTTTACAAAACTTTAAGTTTTATTTGCCTTCTTTGTATAAACTCAATCCCTTTTCAGTATAAAAAAAAATTTTTGGAAATTTTTAATTTCAAGGTATACCCCCGGAAAAAATTTGAAAATAAAAAAAATTTTTTTTTTTTGCAAATTTTGAGTAATTTAGGATTTAAATAAATAAAATAAATGATTTATTTAAAAAAAAAAAACAAAATTACATTTAGTAAAAAAAATACTTTTTTTATTTTTGAACTGAAATTTTTTTGGTCAAAATCAATTTTCGTTTTTTATCTCCTTTTATTATTTATATTAATTAAAAATATGTAAATAACTTTATATATAAACAATTTAACAATCTTTATTTTTTGTTTTATAAAAATTTTTGATCTCTTATACTTTGTGAGATATTAACGATTCTTTTTGTTTAAAACATCAATATCCAAAAAATATAAAAGCTAAATGAAATTTTATATGACATTAAAAATTTTTTAAAATCTTTAACTTAGGTTATATAATTTTTTGCATAAACTCAGTACTTCTGGAGTTATAATCAAAAACCTAATTTTCGGGATTTTTCGGGTATCCTTGAAAAGATTTAAAAATTAAAAATTTTTTTTTTTTGGATTTTTTTTCAAATTATGAGTGATTTGGAATTCAAATAAATAAAATGGTAATTGTCTCAAAAGTTGCCTCCACTCCGATTTTGACCAAAAAGTTGGTATATGGGGTTTTTGGTTCGCGAAACACGAATCTAAAAAACTTTTTTTTCCGGCAACTTTTGTTTTCAGATATTTTATCAAGGTAAAAATCAAACAAACATTAATTTACACTATTTCTCCTTTTTTTGCACAATATACAGTATTCTTTTAATATCGCTTAATTGGCACCTTTTTAAAACTTGTTTTTTTTTTTATTTTAACCTTTTTCCATTTAATTGTAAACCTCCACTTTTAAACTTCGCAACCATGTAGGGATTTTATCAGCAAATATGGCCGCGGCCTTTGATATTAAAACTTCCAATTTAATGGAAAAAAAGGGAAAATAAATTAAAAAACATATTTTATACGATGTTTAGGAAATTTTAAAATTTGTGTGAAAAAATTTAGGTTGTTTAAAAATGAATATCGCAAAAACGAAACGTTGTCGAAAAAAATTTTTTTAGATTCGTGATTAGCGCTTGTATACCAAATTTGGTCAAAATCGGAGTGGAGGCAACTTTCGAGACAATTACCAATAAAATAAATGATTTTAATAAAAAAGACGGTAATTGTCTCGAAAGTTACCTCCTCTCCAATTTTGACCAAATTTGGTATACGGGGTTTTTTTGGGGCGCTGATTACGAATCTGCAAAAAAAATTTCGGCAACGTTTCGTTTACGAGATATTCATCATCAAAGTTAAAAATTAAACTGACCTTATTTTCACTATATTCCCCCTTCTTTTTGTACACAATTCTTGATTGTTACACTAAAGTGGCACACAATATTTTTATACACCTTTTAAAACCTTGTATTTTTATTTATTTTACACCTTTTTCCATTAAATTCGAATTTTAAGTTCAAAGGCAGCAACCATATTTGTTTACAAAAAAGCCTAGTGTATACATGGTTGCCGACACGTTGGGGCGTGTAAAAGGGGAGGTTTGCAATTAAATGGAAAAAATGTAAAATAAAAATAAAAATAAGTTTTAAAAGATGTTTTGAAAAATCGTGTGCCAATTTAGTGTAAAAATCAAGAATTCTGTCAAAAGAAGGAGATGGTGTAAATAGGTTAGTTTGAATTTTCAATTTGATGATGAATTCGAAAACGAAACGTTGCCGAAAAAACCCCGTTAAAATTTGGTCAAAATCGGAAGAGGCATTAACTTTCGGACAATTCAAAAGACGAATAATTATTTGTTATTCATACAGTACCCGTATAAATAGTAACAGCGAAAAAATAACTTTACCTAAAAGAGTATCTATATCTTCGTTATCTCCTCCACCCGCATCGTTTTCAAATTTTGAAAGCCGTTCCCTATCTCTATCGCTTCTATTTGTGCCTCATATTTCGCTTGTTGTGCCTCTCTATATTCCTTATATTTTTCTTCTTTGGTCCGACATTTTAATCCAACCTCCACAGGCGCACTTTTTGACTGATTTAACCTCGTCAACCTCGATTTTAAAGGTTCCGGCTTCCACCTTATCGTCATCATCCTTGCAAACACACCCGTGCAACGACGATCTCCTCAAATCTCCTCGTATTCATCTTTAGCACTTTTTAACTCTCCCGTAGCTTACGCATCACATTGGGCCTTTTAAAAAAGTTGGTCTCGGAAGTTTTTGCTTTTACACCTGCGGTAGCAATTGTTTCTGCTCAGAATATGTTTTCCAGTCACGTCACCTTTGGTTTTTTCGCCATATTTTAGACGGGGTGACACTAGGTAGTTTTCCGGATGCAAAATCGCGTTTATTTTTGACGAATCGTTTCTAGTAATCCAGTTTGATGACGTCAGAAGCCTCTTTGGTGCTGGGCTGTAAAAAAACGGTAAGTTTTTACTAATTTTTACTGTTAAATATTGCTATTTAACTATTTTTAACGCTGATGCATACCAGGGACAGAGTATCGTTGGACGTTCAATTGTTTTACAGCCATAATTTTTGCAAGTATTCATTTTTAAGAGTTCCAAACTCGTTTTTATTCCAAACAAGACTGTCAGAATAAACGAAAATGTTGTAACGGTGTTTCTTATTACCGTAGAAACGCGATATTTTAAACAACTAAAAAATTTTTTTCGCACAAAAAATAATTTTACTTTTTAAATTCCCCGGGTTTGTTACTTTTAGGGGGGGTTTTCGTCTTGCTGGTGAAAAAGGGGGGGGGAAAAAAAACTTAACAAAATTTACCCCCCAAAAGGTTTTTTCTCCATTTTATTTTGCTTAAAGGTAATTTATTTTTTTTTTGTTAAAAATTTTCCCTTTTTAAAACTTTTTGTATTCTTACTTTAGAAACGTCGTATATTTTAAAAAATCAAACAAACATATTTTAAAACAAAAGGTGATAGATTAGCGTAAAATACCGTTTGACTTTATCGGTGTATGCTAATGGGTCTCGCTGTAGTATACGTAGGGAAGACATTACCCCAGCAGGCTGTCTTCCTATTTATTGCGTTCAAAAGGGCATATTGCAAAAAACCTAATTTGTGTTTTTGGTTAATCTTTAAGCTTTTCGCTATTTTGAGTGTTGGTGAGTTAATATTACAAAAGTGCAAACGAAAGTGTTTTAGTGTATAGCTTCGGGAATATACCTTCTAGAGGGAGCCTTATCGCTCCTTAGAGCATAATATACCTGGAGGGATAATACATGTGCAAAAAATTGACTAAAAATAGACGGTTACGTCTGAGAGGGGTGGAAAATACTTAGCTAATGAAATCCGTTTCTTATTTAGACCTTCGAGCATATATCTGCAGGAACTAGCCTTGGTGCGATGATTCTACAACCTTTGAGCATATATCTACAGCCGCTCAAACGTGCAAGAGAGAAAGAAGAATCTTAGTATAATCTTTATCTCTTGCTTCACGTACCTGATTGGTCGACGAGGAAGGGTATATATACCCCGCTTTGCGTGCTGATTGGTGAGTGAGGTACATACCCCACTACGCCGACCAGTTAGGTTTTCTTCCCTCTTGGGTTTTTGTAAACTTTCTCCTAAGGTATATCCAAAGAAAACCAAAAAATACGAGTTTTATGTTTTGTATTAAAAGAATAACGAAGATTTAAATAGAAACGGAAAAGTTTAGAGGCTGGACAATTTGTTGTCCCAATAATCAACAACACCGCCAAATACTAACCAGCTGACTGTCAGTTGTGTTGTCAAAAAATTTGTTTTGGTTTTGCTAAGGAATTTATTTATTTTAACTTTTAAGTAGGTTTTTAGCTATTGTAAGCTTTAAAATGTTTTAACATTTAATAAAGTAACAATTTAAAATAGTTTTACTAAAAAAAGAAAGGAACTTTGTATAGAAGTTTATTTAATTAGGTTATGTTTATTTAAAATAAAAACATGAGTGAAACAGTTTCACAAATTTTTATAAGCGATGAACTAAACGAGTCAGAGCACATGCTTTATGTACAGTATGAGTGTTCCAATTGTGGTACCCGTTTTAATTCAGAAAATGACTGTGATGAACATATACTCGCCTGTACTGGACACACAGATCTTGATGGTTCCTGTGGTGAGTCAATCGATACTTGTAATGATAGGGCGCCTAAAAGAAAACTAGAGAAACCTGTAAGTGAAAGCGGTAGTGCTCCTTTAGATATATTAGAGGACTGTTCGTCTAACGATATACAAGAAGGTGCAAGTGTGTCTAAAAGAGTTAAAGGATCTGAAGTAAAATTCAAACGAGAACCAGAAAATATCCAGTTAGAATCAGGGGAGCAGAAATTGTGTATGAAATAACAAGTGAAATGCTGAGTGACAATGAAATGCTTATAACTCTACCATATACTGAATGTAATGATCTCACATTGGGGCCCGTAGAGTTTGCTAATGAAATTTCTGTAGGTAAGTATATTTAGGGTAATTGTCTAGAAAGTGGCCGCGACTCCGATTTTGACCAAATTTGGCATACGGGTTTTTTTTGAGGCGCTGATCACGAATCTGAAAAAAATATTTGGCGGAAACGTTTCGTTTTCGAGATATCCATCATCAAACTTGTAAATCAAACTAACCTTATTTACACTATAAGGGGAAATATTTGTACAGAATTCTTGATTTTTACACTAAAGTTGCACACCATATTTTATAAACACCTTTTAGAAACTTTGTTTTATGTTCATTTTACACCTTTTTCTTCATTAAATTGCCAAGTATCACTTTCAAATGGGGCGCCCTTGATTCCCTATTGTATACCTGGTTGCGGCGTTTGAAAGTGAATTTTTACAATTAAATAAAAAATAGGTATAAAATAAATATAAAAACAAGTTTTTAAAAGTTGTTTATTATTGTCTTTCAATTTAGTGTAAAAATCAAGAATTCTGTATAAAAAGAAGGAGGAATAGTGTAAATGAGGTTAGTTTGATTTTTAAGTTTGATGATGGATATCTTGAAAACGAAACGTTTCCGCCAAAAATTTTCAGATTCATGATTAGCGCCCCAAAAAACCTTTGTATACCAAATTTGGTCAAAATCGGAGTTGCGGGCACTTTCTAGACAATTACCATATTTTCTTTATACCTGTTACTTAATTTTATTAATTTACCCGATGTTTCTCAGACTTTTCTGATATCTCTAGCAAGAAAAGGTAATTTTGGCCGAGACAAGAGCCATTCTTTCAACAAGAAACTAAAGCAGCTTTTCTAATACCTCCCCGAATTTTCTAACTAGAACTAATCAGAAGTAACCACGTTCCTTTCTGCAAACCAATCTCTGTTCTGCAATCTTTTTTGTTACACCTCCAATGATTACTTCTGTCAGATAAATATAGATTCATGTCGTGATTGTTGCTGCAAATTCTGGTATGATGTAAAATACCTTTATGTTGTAAAAACTCCACTGCTTTATCTGTGCTATTAATTTCCCTAAGGTCGAACAACGGCATGATGGTCAGTGTCCAGTCACAACTAAACTAATTGAAAAATCATATACAATTACTTTAAGTAATTGGATTACTTTAATTCAATTACTTTCCGAAAAAGGTAATTGTATGTGTATTATCAATTAATAGGATAATGTAATTGTAATTGGTAATTGATTTTTACGAATCCCAAGTAATTCAATTACTTACAAAGTAATTCAATTACTTAGAAAGTAATTCAATTACTTGTAAAGTAATTCAATTACTTAGAAATTAATTCAATTACCTAATAAATAATTAAATTACTAGGAAAAATTCAATTACCATTCTTTATGGAAAAATTGCTGGAATTTTGACCAGTCAGAAAGAGCATCTTGAAACACGGCGGGCCGCTTTGAATCTGGCGAACGCCACGGTTTTTATACTTTTTTTTTTGTGGAAAAATCTGTTGAAGTTTGTGGTAGGATAAAAAGAAATTTTTATTTTAGAGTCATTTCATGTTGAACTTGCCAAGAAAGCAGTTTGAATAGTGTCACGTGTGTGTATGATGCATATTAGTATAAATATTTTATTTGTTTAGTGTATGTAAAGAAAATGTGGGGACGTATTTAAAAGTTTTTTTTGTGAAATTATAAATTTAAAAGGAGAGTGCCTTTATCTTATAAACTTTGCACATGAATATAATGACATGATATTTTAATAATTCTATTTAAGGCTTTGAGCAACATGCAGAAGAATTAAACAACATTCATGACAAACATCACGAAAACTTAGAAAGAAGCAATGCAAATAATATATTCACGATAGAAAATAACAATGAAGATGACCCCAGTAACACAAAAAAGAAAGAAAATAAAATTAATATACTTAGAGTGGTAAAAACTAAACCTAGGCAGGTAGAGAAAGATTCAAAAACAGCTGATAATGAAAGCTCTCATGAATCTGTCTTAATTGATAATGATATGGAAGTTTCAAAAGATCCTCAGGATGAAAGTAATGTCAAAATTTTCACAGTTTTGAGTAACGTTAATGTAAATCAACCAATTTCCCGTGAAATTGTTTCTCTTCCTAGTAATACTGAATGTGAGGAGGCCACGAATGGTTTTGAGTTTCAAAGGGAGGTCCTTTATGAGTCCGAAGACGAAGACGGAAATTTAGGAAATAGTGTGGAGAGTGAAGACAGCAGAATTAGCACAAGTAAGAATATTTTGATGATGAATTAAAAAACACACTTTAAAGGCCACTTGTACAGGGTTTTTTCTTATAATTTGGCATGCTTTTAAATGTACTATTCAAAGGAATGCAAAAAATTGGCTTCAACAAAAGTTTTAAGATTTTTATGAGGATTTCGGATGTGATATTAGGAAAAACAGCAAATAGAAAAATCGGGATTTTTTTTTTTAATGGAACACCCTCTATTTTATTGATAATATAAAATCTTCATTGCATTAAAATGAAAATTTAAAGTTAAATTGTTACAAAACTGCTTATTTTAACATAAACATATTATATATTTTTGAAAAGGGAAAAACGAGAAGATTTTCATATTTACAGGCTGTTCCATTTGAAACAAAGATATTATTCCCGATTTTTCTATTTTTCGATCGTCAGTTGTTTTTCTAAATGTGATACCTAAAATCTACATAAAAATTCCAAAACTTTTGTATAAACCATTATGTTGTATTCCTTTAAAATATACAGAATACATAATATCAAATGCCAGAAAAAATCCATCAAAAGGTAATTTTTTTACCTCTCAGTTCCAGCTGAGCATACCACTTAATTTATGTCTTGTCAATGTCAATGTCTTAAGTGATTTTAAATCTTACATTCTACTGCGACAAGTTTTTAATACAGAGGTTTATCCAAACATTCAAAACCACAATTTAATTTTCAAATTCAAAGATAAAGAGTAAAGTGCATTTCCTCCCTTGGAGTTTGATGCCCTTATCCGCGGGAGAAAAAGAGGCACTTTCATCCCATGTTATGTAAATAACCATCATTAAATTATGAACCTAAACAAAATAATTCTAGTTTCCTACATTTCTATCAACTAAACAAATATTTTTTAAAGCCTGTAACAATATTATACCAAGCATATATTTTTTGAAGTTGTAGAAAACAGTGTGTCAGTTAATAGATTAGATTAGATTATTTGAGCGGAGATGGCAAAAATGACCTCCACCACTGCAACCTTGCCAGATGTATTGTGGTTTCTCCTACTTTTCTTTAATCCTTGTCCGGGCCCGTCTTCTTAACTGACTCCAGAGTCTTGACACTGGCCACTCCATATATCTTGCCGGTTTTGGCTTTTCCCCACCAAGCCTAGTAAACCTAAGCCTACATAGTGCTTCACAGTGGCACCACATATGTATGGCTGTTTCTTCAGCCTCCTGGCAGAACCTACACAGGCTATCCTCCACCAGGCCTATTCTTTCCAGGTGCTTGTTGAGTTTGCAATGTTCTGTTAGTTGACCTACCGTTATCCTTACGACTTTACGACTGTGGCTCAGTAGGTCCAAGGTAAACTTGGCCGAGCAGGTCTTAATTGAACTGCTTTGCCTGTCGTCCTGGTGTTTGTACCCACCAGCTTTGAAACTCTCTGTCTAACCAGCTCTTGATAGATGCTTTAAGGAGGCCTGCCGAGATTCCACAGAATGGCTTAGGGCCTATCATTTCCATGGCTGATCCTCTTTTGGCTAGGTCGTCGGCCTCTTCGTTACCTGGGTGGCCCTTGTGGCCTGGTACCCAGGCTACCGTAAGTTTGTTTGCTAAGCCGACTTTATCCAGGGTCTGTATACAGTCCCCCACTAGTTTGGAATTCACTTTTGGAGAACTGATGGCCTTTAGGGCCGCTTGGCTGTCTGAGTAAATGACGATGTTTTTTTCCTTTACTCCCTTTTTCTTTAATCAGCACGACACAATGCATTATTGCTGCGATTTCCGCTTGGAAAACCGTGGCGTGCTGACCATTCTGACCAAAACTTAAGTTTATCTTTTCTCTAGGCTTGTCTCCATAGATGCCAGCTCCTACTCCCTCGTTGGTCTTGGAGCCATCTGTATACCAGATGTCAGTCAGTTAATAACACAGCATTGTACCGGGTGTCCAAATAAGAAAAGACGACGGCTGTATCTTAGAAAATATTTATCGCACAGCGTTGGGGAAAAATATTTTTAGTAAAAGTAGTCGAGAGAAATAGCTGGAAATTATTTTCAAGTTTCTGAAATGGCCGCTAGGGGGCGTAACTGCAATCTTGAATCTAAAAAAGTGTTGTTTCTGTGAATTTTGCTATATTAACCTAACAAAAGAAATACCTGATTTTTAAAGTCGAGACAATTTAAACCCTTTTTGTCCGACAATTTTTGCTGTATCTCTAAAAATAAAGTAATGAGAGGTATTTAAAGGTTTTCTTAAAAAACACTCTGTATCTTTACCGGCTAAACCGATTTTAACAAGCTTAGGCTAGTTGACAAGAGCTCTTCTTGGGCTATAAATATTATAATATTTGAAGTTTTGTTAGTTTCATATGTCGCCGCTAGAGGGCTTTTTTCGATATTCCGACAGAAATGGTTAATTTTCTCCAAAAAAATTAAATGCAAAGAAGCTCGCGAAAACCGTATCTCGATATCTTGTTCCTTACCTAAAATTTAGGTCAAAGAAAATTTTATACGTCAATATCTCAAAAACTATAAAACCTACAAGAAATTTTATAGGACATCAATTATGTATTTTTACGAAACCTTTAATTTAGATTATGTAATCTTTTCGTCTAAATGCAATACTTTAATATAATAAAAAATCAGATTCCAGGTTTATACCATAAAAAAAAAACCTGAAAATTCGATTTAATTTTTTAATTTAAAAATATTATTTTGGGCGAAGATTATATTATAAAAGGTTTCGTAAAATATAATTTATTTATAAAATTTCTTGTAACTCTAGTTTTTGGATATTATTTTCTTGGGCCCTAAATTTTGGTAAAACAAGATTCGAATTTTTTTTGGACTTCTTTAAGCATCATTTAGATACTTTTTCATGAAAAAAAATCATACCAATGAGTTTTTTTTGAGAAAATTAACCATTTCTGCCGGAATATCAAAAAGCCCTCTAGCGGCCTGAAAATTTTTCTTTTTCTTTCTTGACTTGTTTGGGGTTAAAACAACCCCATTGGCCAATTTTACGTTCCCCCAGGTCTCCCCCTTTCCCGACTCTGCTTTCCGGGGCTTTGTAGTGGAATAACGGATCGGGCTCGAAGCCCCAGAAATTCCCGAAAATTTTAAAAATCAAAAGTTTTTCAATTCAAATGTCATGAAAGGCACAAACAATGTTTTCCGACCAGGAAGCTGCTACTGGTTTCACGCATAACCGGTTTCTGTCAGTCTTCCTTCCTGCTGAGCGGGGCAAATCTTCCGCCATTAAAAATACCTCGTGCGTGGGGCCCTCAGAAAGAAACAGGTATAGGTCTTCGTTCCGCCTTAGCCCCAGAAGAAGGACTCCATCGTTTGGCGAGTTTCTCCTTGATCCCCGATGGCAAAAAATGTTGATACAGCGCCTTTGCCCCTTCCCCCGGAAAAAAAAATGTAGTTTTTTTTTGCGAGCACTTCACTGATCGAAGGTCAAAAAAACTAGTAAAATTTAACAAAACCCCAAAAATAGGTTTGTTCCCAACCACTGACCTAAATTTGGACCGGAAAAAGGGTATCAGATCCGGGTTAAAAAGTGAGATTTTAGGGGGAAAAAAAATTTTCCCGTGCCCCGGGGCTCTAGTCTCTTTGGGTCTAGATCATGCGCAGAACGGACCGGCAAAATTTTTATTTACGAATTTTGCGGGCCAGTTCCTACCCCTAAATTTGGGTTTTTTTTTCCTTTCGTGTTTAGTGTATTTCGCATTGTTTGGCATTATTTGACCGCTTGGGGAGTTTTTTTTAGTTTTTGGAGTGACATTCCTTTGTTCATAAATAATTTATAAACTTTTTTTTGGTGACCCAAGTGCGCTGAAGTTGAAAAAACATGGTTAAAAAATGCTGTATGGTTACTTTCCCAAAAATAAAGGCAAAATACCCGGCATTGCCTATTTTATGAAAGTATTTACTTATTTTTTTTACCCTTATTTCTTTAAAAATTATATTCATGGCACGTGTTAAAATGGTGCTGATAAATGGACTAGTTTCTATTCACCCTTTCCCTATTTTCTCTCTTTTAATTAAGAAAAACCCCTTTAAAAAAATATATTGCAATTAGTAATACCTATCTCTAAATTTAAAATTTAAAAAGAAAAAAAGTTGTATCTTGTTAGGTTATCAAATTAGTTACTTTTTTTTTATGCAATAGTGAAAAAAACAAAAAAAACCCTATCTAATTATTTACATTTTGGTTAAATTACTCAAAATACAAGCAACTTTTATATAATATCAATATTTTTTGATCTAGATCTTTAAATATTTTAATAAGTACTTATATTTTCTATCATTATTTTTGTAGGTTAACTAAAAATAGGTTACCCTGGTTAGAGGCTTTAGGCTTTGATCCCAATGTGGAAAAATGTCATATCACAATTTATATGTAGTGCACTTTTTAAAAACAGGACATCTATTACTCCTCGAGGAAAAAATGTTTGATTCCTGGTGCTATTCCTAAACTCAATCTGGGAAAATTTTTACATGGGAAACTCAAAAGGCCTACGAAAAAATAAGTGGCTATTTGCTTTTTTTATTATATAGGAATAAAAACATAGAAAAAATACTCTGTATGGTAGCATAAGTAATTTAATTTTTTTTTTTATTATATCAGTTTTATAGTGCCCAAAAGGGATTACAATTTTAACTGGATAAAATGTTTTTACACTTATTTAACGTACAGTTGAGGGGGTTTTATTTTTTAAATTAGTGGACTTATTGCATATGACTGTGTCCTTTGCTCTCAAATGCATAATTTATAATCAACTGCATGATTTTTTTTTTCTTGCATGCCCTCAGATATAGATATATTTTTACTTAAATTTGTGGCATTGTACAATAAACATATTTTGTTCAAAGTAAATATGAGTCTATTTAATTTAATTTTTGTTTTAGATCATATAACATTCCTGGTACTTCAATGGATGAGTTTGTACCTAAAAGGGGAAGCAGACAGTACTAATGTGTAAATCTTTTGCTAACCCTTTAAACAAATTTAAGTATTTTCAACAACTGTTCAATACTTTAACTAAAACAATATTTGGGTTAAAAAAATGAAAAAAAAAAAATTATTTTACTTTAAAATATCTTTTCGTCAAATGTTCATTAAAAAATTTTATATTATGGAGGGGGTTTAAAAAAAATAATGTTTTTTTTTTTTTTATTATTATTACTTTTTTAAGCTGGCAGTAGAAAATCTTTCTGTGGCGTCTTGTTCAGTGCAAAAATATTTAATTTTTAAAAATTTAATTTTAAAATTTTAAATTTGATAAAAAAATAGAATATTTTATTCAGGAAAAGATAGATCTTATTAATACAAATATGACAATATTAAGTTTTCTTATATTTCTGCCGAAGAGTTGGCCAATATAATTCCTCCTTTGGTAGCTTCCAACAGGGGAAAAACGTGGCGCCATTTTTATGCATCCTTTTACAGTCCAACTTGAGAGGCCCCGAACTTCCCATTTTTCTCATTCCTTTATCTCTAGAGTGTCCAGACTATGGAACCTGCTTCCCAAAAAAGTTTTCTTTTTCTTTCAAATCCCCAAAAAATTTAGATCTCGTGTGAATAAGCCCCCTCTTACCACACTTCAGACATCCACGGTACATTAGTACTTAGCCTCCATGGACCGTCCCAAAAAAAAAAACAGTTTTATTTTTTTATGGAAGCAAGAAATACTAAAAGGGAATTTTCATTAACCCTGGGAAGTTTCAATACAGTAATTACTAGAAGTGATGCTAGCAAACCTTGTCAAACTAAACGGTTCTGTGTAAATGTTCCAAAATTTTATGAAATTTGGGGAAGTTATATAAAAATTAATTATAAAAATTGTATAAAACTACTGACATGGTGAATAACAAATAATAACACTAGTTAACGGATAATCATAACAATGTTTTCCCAAGAACTAACCAAATACCAAATTCAATATATTTTTTGATTGCTGCTTAGAAAGTGTATAAAATTAGGCAAAATTACTGGTTCTAGGCAGAACAAACCCTATTCATATGGCTTTTTAAATTACTTTTTTAATTCTGTTTAAAAAAATTTATACAGGTACTAGAAAATGTATATATGTATTGTAATTCATTTTACACATTTTCTCCTGATTTTGGGAATAGTATACAAAGGAATTATATATATACTAATGAATTACATCTATTTTATAATTTTTCTGGGAATCTTCCTAGAATAAATACATTTTATAGATATAGGAACTCAAATGATGTTATTAATGGCATTTTATTAGACTAAAGTGGCTGTATATTTTTTATTTAAAAAAAGTTAGGAGGTTATTCACTGGTATTTTAAATCTGTAATAGTATTAACGTATTAAATCTAGTGTAATATTTTATTTTGTATATCAGGACAAACATACCAGAATAGTTTTTAGTTATTTCATTGACCAAATAAATTTATCTAAAAAAAATGTTTTAAAACCATTACTTATGTTAAATAAATGTACTCCTATGAAGTCTTTAGTTTTAATTTTCTTGTTTAGGTCAGAATTATTAATGTTTCACATAGTTCTTTTCAAGAAATAACTTTACATAGGATGTGTTAATAAGTCACGAGGTTTATTCTGTCATACAAGAATTTAAAAAGGGCAAAATAATTCGGACCTTACTAAAATCTATTTATTTTCGTTTGAGAATGGCACTTAAACAAAATATATATTCACTTTTAAAAAAAAACCATGGTTTTTGGGTTTTTTTGAACCAGGGGCCTTGGTTTGTTTGGATTTTTTTCTTAATCAAAAATAAACATATTATCCATTGTCAGCCCCTTAAATTCCTGTAGTTTCTTCTGAATGTTACAGCTATGGAAAGCCACAAATTTTTTATACTGGTTCACAACTGATGCGTTATAGTTAAAAATAAAAAAAATGGCAACCCTTTTTGAACATGACTCTTGTGGCTTATGTAAAATTTTTTTTGTTTCATCAATGTAACACAATCATAATTGAAAAAAAAAACATTTGTAATTACTAATTTTGGATTGAAAAAATCTGAACAAAAAATGTATTGCATTAATCGAAAAAGTCAGTAAGTATGATTACAACATAAAACATATTGCCTTGGGACCCTTACCGCTTGGAAAATGAACATTTGTGCAAGAAAAAATAGCCCCGGGATAACCATTTTTTTCCCTCCCCCGTGCTCAATTTGGGCGGTTTTTAAAAAAAAAATACTCCGCTCTGCGTGCTGATTGGTCGGTCGATCTATCCCCGGGACGTTGGTTGGGAAAAAACGAGAAAAGGGTTTCACTATGATTCCTTTTTTTTCTTTCGCACTGCCAAACGGGAAGGCTGCCTCTAATAAATATATGCTTGTTTTGTATAAATACATTTTAAAATGTTTAGAATATCCTTTTATCGCTATCGAAAAAATGTAAGCAGGAAAAGAGTTAACGTTTTTTTAAACAATTTTTTTCTTTTCTAATCTCGCAAAAAACCGTTTACTGTACGGCCATATGCAAATCCCAAACAAATAAACCCATTCCTAAACGACGGGGGACAGTGTATTACACGATCCCTTTACTGATCCCTGTGCATGATGGGAAATGTGTCAAGCGGTCGCGCCGCCCCAGTGTGTCTTACAAAAAGTTTTTTTTCCCTCCCTTTTTTTTATTATTGCGGAAGTTGGGATAAAAATACTTTTGTGTCAAAAAATACCTGGCGGTTTTTTTTATTTTTTATTTGTTTCAGGGAATTTCCCTTTTTATATATTTTTTCTGATCCCCAAGCAAAAAAAACCCTTTAAACAAAAAAAAGCCCTTTTAAACTTCGTCGTTTTTGAACTGACATAAAACCGTGTAAAGTCGACAGTCACAGTTTCCAAACCATTTTACGGCGGTATAAAAACTGGGTCTTGAAATCAACCGTATCTTTTAATAGCCCTTATTTTTTTTATTTAAGTTTTGCAATATTAATTTTGTTACCTCATTGTTTTTTTATTACTACCTAACATAATTTATATATGTACAGAAACGCAAAATAAAAAAAAATTCAGTATCTAAATATATAAAAAATATATTTCATAAATATAAATTATTTAATGGCATACAAATTTTTTAAATCCGGCACTGGTCCGGCTTTTTTTAAAAACGCATGCGAAATGACACTATCGGTTTTTTGGGGCGCGAGGGCGTAAACTTGCCATAAATGCGATTAGTCATTAAATATCTAAAATTAGGTTATCTATGGTTCCAACACGTCGAAAAACCGTCCCTGAACCCGTGATTAAATTGCGTTCCAGCAGAGACGTGACGGTTATCGGACGATCCTGTTTGTATACCAACAAAACTTGGGATCGTTCATGTTACGGTTTCAGAACGGTAATTTCGATACATGGCCCAAATTGAAAACTGTTTGGGTTGACTTGCGCATTGAGCATCTTGACACTGGATTTTTGATTTTTAACAGCTGTTTCATCTTTTATCTTCATATGTTTAATGTTAATTAGCGACTAACGTGCATAGTGCTTTATCATTTCCTATTTTCTTGCTTGTTTAATCTTTCAAGCATTAATTTTTAAACCTCCTAAGCCCATCATTGAATTTAAGTATCTTTAAAGATGAGTGACGATATTATGAGTGATATTTGCTAACTTTGATCACAAAAATAATAAGTAAAAAAGTAGGGTTTTATTTTTAAAACAAAAAATTTAAAGACTTTTAATTTGGCAGTCCCGAAAACGATCCGCAAAGCGATCCAACGTTTGTAACTTTTTGTACCGTCACGAAACTATTTTAAGTCCACGCATGCGTCGAAGCGCACCAAAAAACAATTCAAAAACGGTTTCAAAACGATACTGGGATGCTTGTTGGAACAAACCTATATAACATTTATAGCCCAAGAAAAACTCTTGTCAACTAGCCTAAGCTTGTTAAAATCGGCTTAGCCGTTTTGAAGATACAGAGTGTTTTTTACGGAAACCTTTAAATACCCCCACCACTTTATTTTTAGAGATACAGCAAAAATAGTCAAACAAAAAAGGTTCAAATTGTCCTCGACTTTAAAAATCAGGTATTTTTTTGTTAGGTTAATATAGCAAAATTCGCAGAAACATCACTTTTTTAAATTCAAGATTGCAGTTACGCCCCCTAGCGGCCATTTCAAAAATTTGAAAATAATTTCTAGCTACTTCTCTTGTTCACTTTTACTAAAAATATTTTCCCCAACGCTGTGCGATAAACATTTTCTGAGATACAGCCGCCGTCCTTTCTTATTTGGACACCCGGTACACCGCTTAGAAAATTGACTGGAATGTTTAATTTGTTTTAGATTCACCTATTAAAAACAAAAAACATAAGCCCATAGTCCAATCAAATAAAACCGAAAGCGAAAATAAACCTATCCCAGAAACTTCGAAAATAACAACTCCAACAGAAGAAGGAAAATTCAAAACAAATAATATTACCGTCTTATCAACAGAGAAGATAAATAAAAAAATACCCTTAAAACCGCAGAAACTATACAAAAAAATACCTAAACAACCAGTGCCGAAGCCAGCAGAACCAGATAAATTTGCTGTGTATGATTTTTTCGATGAAGACGAAGAGAAAAAGAATAAAAAACTAAGGCAGGAGCTACAAAAGATTAAGGAGTTGAGTGAGAGGACATGCAGGTTAGCTTTAAAAGTAGTTTTAATAATTATTGTAATTATACTTCAAGTCCAGAATTTCTGTCAATGACGCATCGCTCGCTTTTAGAGTGCCCCGGGTTGTGTGGGGTCAGGGGAATCAATTCCAGTGGCGTATGCATTTTAGAAAATAAATGATAAAATTTCGTCAAAACATAAAAATATTTTTTACAAGCAAAAGTTATTTTCTCACATTTTCATCAACCCTTTAAATTAGTAACAAGCCTATATTATTTTGGTATTATTCGGATTAATGAAACATGAAATTTTTTTGCTTAATTTTGCACACCTCCTATTTTGAGGTCATAGAACACAAATTTGAGTTTTTTGGCGATTTTTCAACGTTTTTCCAAAAAAAATACATTTTTTACTTTAATTTTACCTTCTCTGATTTTATTTTGCTACATGAAAAAAATAATAAAATTTTAGTCTTAACATAAATTAAAAACGATGTAAAAGCAGAACGATAGACAATCCAAGTTACACCGACTTGCCAATTCAACACCGATCTTGCAATTTCAATATTAAATACGATATTCACACGCATTGCTTCATTAAAAATATTCACTATATAAGGAACCCAAAAGCCCTGAGATCATCAGCTTGTAGAATCCAATAACTATTTCGGGTCTTTCGTGTTCCATATTTAGGATTTCCATATCGAGAATATTTTTCATCAAACATTGCGGGTCGAGCGAAGCAAGGTTCGCATACCTTATAAAAATGTCATAAAGAAAACTATTACAACTTGGTAACAGGTCAACATTTTTAGAATTTCGAGTTGTGTTTTAATATTAAAATAGTATGAGTTTTTTAAATATGTTTTCGTGCAAATGATAGAATTTAAAGGGATATGTCGTAAAATGAAATTAAACAATTCTTCTGATTCATGTTTAACAATCGAAAAGTAAAGAGTGTGCAAAAAATAGCGAAAAATCGCATTTTCCAGTATGCGAATAATTACTAATATTGTTTTTTTGCCTTTTAAAACTCTGAATACCGTACGCGAAAAACTTTTGTTAAAGTTGCACATATCTCTGCAGCATCCAAAGTGGTTAGTTCTGGATTTCGTTCCCAAATCCCATGGTAAACATTTTTAACCATTATTCGTTCTTTTAACGTCAACTGAGTTTTTTTTTGTGGGCGGATAACTAGTTAAAGGTTGGTTAATATTTATAGTTTACAGAATTAAAAGCACTTAACAACACTAAATCTTTATATACAATTATATACACTAAATAAGATAAACTATTATAAAATTGGCACATACAATATCTATATACTACAATTATTAGAAATTTATAATATTTAGAAAATACACTGTATAGCAATTAAAATTTAAACTTACAAAATCTGTCCATAATCAATAATAACTAAATAAAATCATCGAACAGCACGAAAACCCTTCAAGTCTCTTCAAGTTGTAAACTAAGGAATGTGTGTTGCCACTTTTATTGTCTTCTCGATAACAATGATTTCAATACATATTGGCGTGCTATTTTAAGTGCGATCGCTGGCTGGTGAATTATTCTTGCGAATTATGACAACGTGGCGATGAAACTTTTGGCCGGTTCACTGTTATTTGGCTTAAAAATCATTTACTAGTGTTAGATTTTTATTCAGCCGCTTCGTCGGTTGGGTGGCCGGTATTAAATGAGTCACTGACAGAAATTTTGGACTTTAGGTATACACTCTCTAAAGGTGTCTATTTATCAGAGCTGGGACGGATCCTTTAAAAAAGGAATCAATTTACGGATCCAGATCCTCGTAAAGGAATCTAATCACGATTCCCTTTTAAAAAAAAAAGGAATTGAATCCAAGAAATAGATTCTTATTTATCGAATCCAAACGCTGATCATTTTTAATTTTTATACTTACAAATGGAAACTGTGATACGAACGATACTACTAGCGGAGTGATTTCGTGAGTCTATCGTGTCGTTTTTTTTTTTGGGCCTAGAACCAGGTCAAACCAGTTAGGTTCCTTTGAGTATGTCAGGGCACATGAAATCGTATTTTACGACATTTTTTTGTGGTCTCGAACTTTTTAAATTAATAAAAAGTAATTTTTAAATTAAAAAAAATATATATTTTTTTCCCTTTCCACCGCCATAACTTTAAAACTATCAAAGATACCAAAAATTTTTTGTGTAAATTAAAGCTCAAACTGTGCGCTTTTAACCTTATGAACTGTTTGGACACAACTTGCACTTTCATGCCTTTAAAAATTAGATAAACTAAAAATATATATTTTTTGTATTGAAATTTTCACCAATCGATAAATTTTTTTATTTTTAAAAAATTTTTCATACATGCACGAAGAAAATATAGCCAATTACAAAAGTTTTTGAAAAAAAAATTTCCAGAGCTTATCGTTTGGCAACAGCGATTTTTTTTTCAGACGTAAAAAGTATTAGGGGACCCAATAGCCCCGCATGCGGATAGCGTGCGAGGTAATCATTAGTAGTGGTGGTTGTCGAAATTTAGAGTGTGCTGTATGTTTTAGAATTTTAAAAAATAAATTAATTGAAAAAAATTGTGTATGGTGGATACAAATCTGTTTTACAAAGACCTAGAATACAAGGGTTGTTATCATTACTTCAAATTGCTGAAAAAAGGCAGGACAATCTAGCAAAGAAATTTGTTAAAAAATGTTTTTTTTAAATGGCGAAATGAAAATAAAAAATTATTAGACTGTCGTAAATCTTAACAGATTCTCAAAACTATTATCATAATTTGCAATCAGACAGTGGCGCCGGGGTCCTTCAAAATTAAATGCGATATTTTAATATTAGGAAAATGTTTTTTTGCAACAATATAAAAATAAAAAAAGAAAAGTTAAAAAAAAAATCTGTTTAAACAAGTAATTTAAATATTATTATGTACCTACATAGTATAGTTCGACCTTTATATTAGTTTATATTTTGTACTGAAACAAAATACGAATTTCAATTTTATCCTTATAAATCATGTTTGGGTATTTATTTTTTTACATAGTACTGAATCTTTTTAGGTAGTAAAAACACCTATCAAAAAAGTAATAAAGCTGCCAGGAATAGAAACGACATTAATATGATATCTAAATTACATGGCTATAAAGATTTATTTGCGTTTGATAAGAAATATCATAAATTATGTTACAGCCACTACATCTCTGAAAGAAACATAAAATCGCACAAAAATAGGAAAACGGTTTTCGAACCTACCCGAAAATAGTTCGACAATATCTACCTTTTCTGCGAGTATTGGTAGTGATGTTCAGATAGTCTTTTACTTCAAAAACCCAAAAATTTTAAAATTTATTAAGAGCTGCTGCCATAATAGGTGCAATGGCTTTATGTCAACCCAAAATTGAATTACTAACATGTACTTGTTGAAAGAAGGGACTAAAATGTTGTAAGGAGTGTAAATTTCGTTCCTGCAATTCATTATTAAAGATTTTAAGGCGAAATGGATTAAATTTACGTAAAATGCTACTAATGAAGCGCCTAAATAACTCTTCATATTACATTTTTGGGCTGTAAAAAAAATCACCCAGGAATTGGACGATTTTAAATTTGCAATGTAAAATATTCTTTAAGTATTATTATTTAAGGCAAAAAAAAGCGGGTGATGTGGTTTTTACCAAGAAAAAAAGGGAATAAAAATTCTAAAAATTGGTCATTATTTGACATTTTATTTTAACTATTTACGATTTACATGTAATAAATTCATGCATCGCTTCAAGACGTTTACAGTGTTGCTAAACGGAAATATTATTAATTCATAATAAAAAACTTTGCTGTTACCATACGGTAATTTTCATTAAATCAAAAATATTTGAATTTCAACCGTTACAAATATAATTAGGGAAAATAAAAAGCCGCTTTAACTAACCAGCACTAATCATGACCGACCAGAACGGCGCATTTATAATAAAAAAATTTACAATTTAACGAGAAAAAAACCCCACCGGACTAACCAGAACTGGATCATAGTTTGAAAGTTGTTGTTTGTTGGTTCTGGTTCAAAAATAAACATCTTTTATATGGAAAAAAAATTATATATTCCTGTTTAAAAAAACGTTTAACGAAGCCCTAGTTTATATTTAATGTATGTACTATATTTTCAAATTTAATTAAAACACATAAAGCATTGCAATTTTTTGTTGCTAAAAATGTTTAAAAAATAATGAAGTTTTGAATGTATAATCAAAAAAAAACGAATCCGTGGGTGGTTTTCTTTTCAGCAACCAATAAAAAAGTTTAATAAACCTACTAATTAGGTGGGTAATTTAACAATGATTGATATTTTGGTATGGGTTTAAAAATCTACCCACCTGTTTTAAATATTTAATTTTTTTTCTTTTCTAAACAACTTAAGAGCCCTTAGATCTGCGTTTAAACCTGTTGATACAACTTTAACTACCTACTACACTTCCACCGGACCGTAAGATCTTTGTAGTCGGCCGGCTCCAAGCCAAGCGCGCAAAAAATATGACTTTGGCCGTTAAAAAATATCACTGACTCAATACTATAAAAGGAATCTAAAAAATTTTTTTTTAAAAAATTTTTTAAACATTACTACAATTTGTACCAGCATGTATGTATAAATTTTCAATAATAAACTTTTTTTTCGATTGCCTAAAATACCGCTACTAAAAATAAGAATTTTGAGTTTCGTACTATTTTAAAAAATTTTAAAAAAAAATATCAGCTTCAAGTGGGACGTTGTTGGAAGCGCTATGGTGTCTACTTTTCTAAAAAAAAATTTAAATTGATAGCATGAATATTATTAAAGATATAGCAGTGGAGAAGTTAAAATACGTGTTTTATTGAAAACCGATTTTTTTTGGGTTTTTTCGAAATAAAAAAACTCTCGACCACTAAAAAATGTCGTAAAAAGTGATTCCGTGTACACGATTACCTTATTAAAGAATCCCACTAAGTCTGGTTTGGTTCTACGCCGGTTTTTTTTTTCTCGATAACTAAGCGACTTTTCTTCCAAATTTTACTCCACTATACATAATCCAGATGATAAATCAAGCGTCAAAGATTTTAGCATGGAGCCCGAGCCGCGATATATAATTTTAGCATCATTTTAAAATGCTGTTACTCTTAACAAATTATTTTTGGGGAAAAATTCTTTAAATTTGAATATGTTATTTCGATATCAACATGAAACCACCCTTAAATGGAACATTTTTTTAAAATGTATTCCAAAACTTGCGATATCTTCAAAGTTTTTAAATTTATTCTTAAGGAAACCTTGGGCAATTTATAAATAGGACATTTTATTGTAATTTTACTGGAAGTTTTCAATACCGTTTAATAATTTTTCCGCTTGCGGAATATAAAAATGTATTAAATTTTAAATTTATTTTTTTAAGACACCCTGAATAGCAATAATAAAATGAAAATTTAAAAGTCCCTCAGGGGTTTTCTGAGGGATAATAACGGCGCTCGGGCAGAAAAAAAGACCGATTTTTTTTCAGGGTGCCTTTGATAGGGTGATATTTATGCCCCAAGCTATAGATAGATCACTATTAAGTTTCGCAACGGTTACCATATATAAACATTAACTTTAATTAGCAAAAAAGATGCTTCTTAAATCAACTTTTTTTCAGTTCCCAATTTTAAAACATAAGGTTAATTGCCAAATCCACATAAAAATTGCAGGCAGACGGTTTTTTAGTACAAGAGTAAAGCATATTAATGC
>JAHBCN010012527.1:26556-48110 GCA_019359885.1 Listronotus oregonensis
TTTTAAAAATTTTTTTTTAAACATTAGCTACAATTTGTACGCAGCATGTATGTAAAAAATTTTCAATAATAAACTTTTTTCTCGATTGCCTAAAATATCGCTACTAAAAATAAGAATTTTGAGTTTCGTACTTTTTTAAAAAAATTTAACAAAAATATCAGTTCAATATTGTTGGAAGCGCTATGGTGTCTACTTTAATCTAAAAAAATTAACGATAGCATGAATATTATTAAAGATATAGCAGTGGAGAAGTTAAAATACGTGTTTTATTGAAAACCGATTTTTTTGGGTTTTTTCGAAATAAAAAAACTCTCGACCACAAAAAAATGTCGTAAAAAGTGATTCCGTGTACACGATTACCTTATTAAAGAATCCCACTAAGTCTGGTTTTTCTACGCCGGTTTTTTTTTCTCGATAACTAAGCGATTTTTTCTTCCAATTTTACTCCACTATACATAATCCAGATGATAAATCAAGCGTCAAAGATTTTAGCATGGAGCCCGAGCCGCGATATATAATTTTAGCATCATTTTAAAGTGCTGTTACTCTTAGACAAATTAGTTTTTGGTAAATATTCTTTAAATTTGAATATGTTATTTCTGATATCAACATGAAACCACCCTTAAATGGAACATTTTTTAAACTGTATTCCAAAACTTGCGATATCTTCAAGGTTTTTAAATGTGATTCTTAAGGAAACCTTGGGCAATTTATAAATAGGACATTTTATTGTAATTTTACTGGAAGTTTTACAAATACCGTTTAATAATTTCTCCGCTTGCGGAATATAAAAATGTATTCAAATTTTAAATTTATTTTTGTAAGACACCCTGAATAGCAATAATAAAATGAAACATTTAAAAGTCCCTCAGGGTTATCTGAGGGATAATAGACCGAGCGCTCGCGGCAGAAAAAAGAGACCGATTTTTTACAGGCTGCCTTTGATACGGGTGATATTTATAGCCACAAGCTATACAGAGTTATCCAAATTAAGTGTCCACCATTGGTAACTTTGTTATTAGTGAAAATACAAAGTTGTTTAAATTAGCAAACTAGTAGCATTTGTAACGCTGGTAAAAATGAGAAATAAAAAAAAACACAATTGAGAATCGTTATTTTGATTTTTTCAGTAAAATAATATTTTTTTTTAATGGAAACCCCTGTATATTATATTTTTTTCTGTTAAAACATCAAATTTTAAACAAAAAAGTTTATAATGACTTTTCTCCTAGGTTACAAATTGTTGAAGTTATGGCCCCCAATCTGAAACAATTAAATTGTATCGACAAACTTTATTTTCAACATCAACTCATAATCTTACAAAATAAAATAACAAATTATTTTTAAAGAAGATGCTCAAAAAAACGACCTTGTTCTTCAAAACATTTTTGGGCATGTTTTTCAACTGCTCGAACTGTCTTAAGTATGGTCCTACCATCTATCTGGGTTATCTTTTCCCTAACTGCAGTCTTTAAAGCGTCGACGTTATCGTACCTTCGCTTCTAAATTTGGTTCTTTAAGTAACCCCACAAGAAGTAATCAAGTGGGGTTAGATCTGGTGATCTGGGAGGCCACTGGATTGGGCCATTTGTTCCTATCCACTGATCATTAAAAGTAGTACTTAGAAAATGATAAGTACCTCTGGAGTTGTGGGCAGGTGCGCCATCTTGCTGAAAATGCAGATGATGTCTACTTATAAGATCCAATTCGTCTAAGAAATTATTTAGAATTTCTGTCATAAATTCCACATATCTTTCACCAGTTAGGGTGCCCTCATAAAAGAACGGACCAACAATTTTTGAACCAATTATACCGCACCAAACGTTGAAACTGAAACGGACTTGTGGACCTCTTGGATGTACTAACAAAAGATTTTCTCTTGACCAATAATGGTGGTTTTTTCTATTAAACATTCCAGAATTTAAGAAATTTGATTTATCTGTCCATAAAATGTAGCAAAAGTTATTTATATTTTGGCGACAGAAGTTAAGATACCAATGGCAAAAAACAAGTCTTCTCCCTTGCCAAAAGCGTTTGAACTGGTCGGTACTTATACGGAATAAATTTGTAATTTTTTAAAATCCTTTGAACAGTACCATAACTGAAATTAGAGTCCTTGAGAATATCTGGTATTGAATTCTCACGATAAGCTTCGAAATATCCAATAACTGCAATTTCCGTGGCCTCGCTTATTGTGAATTCTTTTTTGCCCTTGTTTTAGCAAAAACATTTTCGTTGCCCTTAATTTTTCGATAAAGTCTCAGAAAATATCGTTCATACGGTTGAATGCGAGCGGGATATAATTCACTGTATTCTCTTGCTCTTAAGGAGGATTTTTTGCACACTAAATAGCATTCTAACGTATCACACTTTTCTTCATGAGAGAACATTTTTCTATAAATTAATGACTGACACAATAAAGCTTATAAACAAGTATTTGACAAACACACTAATGTTTGACATTATTTGATTTTATCATTGTTTTCCAAAGCCTTCTAGTTGCGAGTATGTCCAGTTTAGCAATTTGTCGCTTAGTAAAAAGCACAACCCGGCGTTGCGGTGATTGGCCGCTGGGCGGGTCCTAATTCAAATTTTGGCGGGCTTTATGTTGGTAAAAATTAAGATATTTTGAATTGTAGAATAAAGATATTTTTTTATATTGTAATTTAATTCTACTGAATGTTTAAAAATAAAAAAAAATAATATATATGTCTATTTTTTTTCATTTAAAAGTGTAATGTACCATAATTGGAATTGAAATTAATAGAGAAGTAAAATATAATTTAATAATTTAGGCCTAAAATGTTATGTAGACTTGTAGAGAATCCGAATAAAAATGTAGGTATACCTATATCCAGAATTCTAATTGTGATAATGTGTATTTAATTATTATTTATATTGAATTATTATTTGTATTTAATTATTATATATTTATATTATTTTTATTGCATGAAAAATGTTGGGATGAAATAAAAAATGTTTGTCTTAGATTTTAATGTCATTATTGACAGAACCAAATTTTTTGATAATTATAGGTATGTCAAAAGAAAAAAATAATTTTTAAAAGACAGACGTTTTCCATTCCATCACCAAACATCATACCTATTTATAAATGTTTATTTTTAAAATGGGTGAATATATTCGTGAATAAAATTTGACACTCATGTGTGACGGGGGGAATGGCATCAGTCGTAAACCCAAATAAAACACCAGATACTGAGGTTTAAAAATACTTGGCTTTATTAAAAATTCGGGAAATCAAAGGAGGGGGCGTCCATTTGGTGCAATGGCGGAGGTAAAACCCCTCTAAACCTCGTCTAGGACCCAGTACATCCCGTTCTCAAAATTTAAAACATATCTTGGTTAATATTATAGGCAGTATTCAAAAAGATAAACTTATATATTATATATAAATATTGTCACAAATAATTCTACCATGGATATATTTAACAAAAATAAACTTATAATAATCTTAAATATTTTATTATAAATTATTTTAAATAATTTTCAAATTTTTACGAATAAACTAATCCTAATAAAGCTAAAATAAAAATTCAATACAGATATAACAGCAAGATACAAATAATAAAATAGGTATATTGTGGGATTATATAGGATTATAAACATTGCTGGATAGTTTTATATTTTCACTTTGGGTTTTTTTGGAAAGAAAATACTCCTGTTTCTCCATTTTTCGCTTCTGTGTAGTTTTATTTATCTTCTCTTGAAATTTACGCACAGTTCCTTGGATGTCCTTCATAAACTCAGTAAAAATCTCGTCATCTAGTTCTTCTACAAAGTTTTGTAAGTTTTCCCATTGAAGGCTTCGTTTGCTTTGTGCCTGAACCCCATCCTTTGCATGATTTGTCTCTTCTACCTTCTCTCTGATAAGCTCATTAATTTCCTGTTCATGCTGTGGTTTGATATTTGAAATTTCTTCCAAAGACTTGGCATCTTTATCTAAAACAGAGTTAGTACCCATTAGCTCCTCATACATTCTTACCAAGTGCACATGCTTACACAAGGTATTCCTCACCACATATTCGGCACACTCACACTGGTAGCGATGAATGCAAATTTTGCATACTCTGCAATACAGTGTCTTACATTCATTTTCACATACTTGCTTTGCATTTACATTATATAATTTGTTTGGATCTCTGAATGATGTAACCTTATATTGTCCGTATACTTGAGAATCCGCCTCACATCCACTTGGTTCTTAAATAATACTGCCTTTTTGTGGGTTTTTGTTATAATTCGGTCTTGATAGTTATTTGCATTTGACATTGCTATCATATCATTCTGATCTCGTTTCTTCTGAATGTTATATTTTCGTGACAAATTTGTAATGTCTTGACTTGTTAAGACAGCCAATCTTTCCAGTTTTGGTGCTTCCAACTTTCGTGAATCCTCCAAAATTCTGTTTGGTGGCTCTCCAGACTGCAGTTTTTCTTTCACCATTTTTTTTTCTGACTTCGAGAGATGTTTGCTTCTTAATTCTTGTTAATGTCCAGTGTGTGTTTTCCAATAACTTACTGAAACTTGCCCATCAATGTATAATTTGCAAATCAGCCTAGAGGGACACACTCCTTTAATTTTAATTGTCCCACCAGATTTCTCCGTCCTTGTTTTATAGTTGGGCTTGTATCCTGAAGATATATTTATATATAATACATGAGTATATAAAGGGTGTTAATATACACCAGTATATATTTTAAAATAGCTATTGAAGAGAGTATTTACTTTCATAGGTAGGTACCTAAAAACCGGCCTAACAAGTATTGCACTTACCTTTGTGGTTACTTCTGTTACAATCATAATACAGTATCTTAAATTCCTTTTTCTGAATTAATCTGTGCATTGCAAAATTTGTCTCAATTTTTTCTGCATCTTTCCATGTATCGTATTCTTGTTTGCTAGAAAATTCAAAAGTCATTAACTCAATATCTGGTGATTTCCTGCAAGATGTTTTCGTAATCCCTCATGACTTTTACAGTTTCTTCCTCACATAATGGACAAATAATATAACTTATTTTGGGATTCAACACCTCTATTTTATGGAATCTTGTGATATGACGATTCCTTAATCCCACATTTTTAAATCTTTTGCTGCAGATATGACACTCTTCTGATGAATTTTCTTCAGACGACTTTGTTGAAGAGGATGCAACACATAAGGATGAATCCATGATTCCTTACTAAAACAACGTCTTTACTATTTAAACAATATGTTCTGACGAACAGGTTTGTAAAATAATCTCTTTCAAAAGTTTCAAACAGCAAAACAAAAATATGTTTGTTCGTCTAAGGCTCTTTCCTTGTCTAAGGTCTAAGGTTTGTTGTCAATGTGAAAAGAAAGAAAACATAACATAACCAAAAAACGTCAAATAACGCGCCAATAACTTGAACTTGGCTGCGCCAATCAGGACTCGATATATCTCGACCAATCACTTCAATGCCGGGTTGTGCCTTTTACTGTCGTCTTATCTTAATGCTGTCAAATCGCGAAGGCCATGTTGTTTTCATAGCTGTCTTAATATTTTAATACTGCAAATAATTAAAAATATTTATCGTTATTTTGACTTTATTTTTGACTCTAGCGGAAAAGTCAATATAAACATTTTTGTTTAAAATTTGATGTTTTAACAGAAAAAAATATAATATACAGTGGTTTCCATTTAAAAAAAAATGTTATTTTACTGAAAAACTCAAAAATACGTTTCTCAATTGTTTTTTCTATTTCTCCTTTTTACCAGCGTTAAAAATGCTACTAGTTTGCTAATTTAAACAACTTTGTATTTTCACTAATAACAAAGTTACCAATGGTGGACACTTAATTTGGATAACCCTGTAGATAGATGCACCTATTAAGTTTCGCAACGTGTTACTTCATATATAAACATTAACTTTAATTAGCAAAAAAAAAGATGCTTCGTAAATCAACTTTTTACAGTCTGCCAATTGTTGAAGCATAAGGTTAGATCGCCAAATCCACATAAAAGTTGCAGGCAGACGGTTTTCTCGAGTACAAGAGTAAAGCATATTAATGCTAGATCGCAAAAAAATCGTGTAACTAAAAACACTTTTTTACAGTCTGCCAAGCACAATTTAGACTAATGTGTGCATGAGATTGACGAATTTTCACAAGGCAGACTGTTTCTCGATATTTAAAAATTGATGCATAAAGTTAATTAACAAAATTTTTTAATATTTCGGAACAATTTTTTACAGTCTGCCTATTAAATAAATAACAACTTTTACAATAAATATTTCATATTAAATTATTAGCATACTAATTCACGAAGTTTAAAATGTAGGCAGACTCTTTTTTCTGCCGCGAGCGCTCGGTCTATAATATATTAAAAATTATTATGATCGAGCAATCAAAACTTTTAAGATCAAATGCAAGTAAAAGTATGCCTGTTTTTGGATACCATACTCAAAATAAAAAAAAATGTTTCACTTAAATGTTGTAGTGTACTTGGCGCGTTTTTGTTTTTAATGTGGTTTTCCCGGTAGGCCTACTCCACGGTTTATTGTGATCCTGTTTAATTAAAAAATATTGAATAATAATAGGAAAGTAGTATAAAAAATGATGAAAGTGGTGTAACTTCTAAAAAAAACTGGGGAAACTTATTCGTCCGAATTATAATCGTCTACTTTTGCTTCCTCTTCTTCTTGTTCTCATTCATCCGGTCCCTCTTTTTCTTCTACTTTGTCTTGCTGGGTGCAAATAAATTGCCTTATTAGCAATGCATCACATGTCTCCTCGTTGATATCATTCTAATCCTGTGCTGTTGGTGAATCAACATTGGACACGATTGGCCGTGACATGTAGTACATGCTAGAGAACAAAACAATCCAACTTTTTTGCAGTCGCATTTAGCACTAAATCCCTTTTTACAGTTGCAAAAAATTGTGTTAAAGAGTTTCTCCGCCGCAGGTGGAAGTAAAGTCTGGACTGGCTCCAGTGTATTGTCAATCAACTTTCAACCTTAGTTTTTTTGTGTCTAATTGATAACCAAGCCATACTTGAACATGATAATATACCCGAAATAGATGTTAGAGCAGAAGCAAAGGTTGGAGGAGGACAAGCTAATTGCACTCGTTTCGAAGCTTATCTAAACAGGTAGTTTTTTTAGAAATACATAGAAAAAAGAAAGCTAATTTTGTTAATCATAACTTCTTGCATACAGATTTTACGTGCTTTGAACATTCGTATCATTTTTTAGATCTATGCGAATTTTTGTAGCTTCACTACTATTTTTAGGTCCTATTTGACCAGACAACAAATTCATTGGTTTACACCATACCCTCTTGCTACACCAGCGCCTCTTTAGTTTACGCTATTTTGGGCCACTTTTTGGGCCAATTGGCCATAAGAGATTGGTCCTCTTTACTACTTCTACCCTCCATATGAAAAACGAACCAATCAATATGGTGTGGCAAATGTAAATTTTATGTTGTATCTCTTGTTTTTTAATTCAAATTATTTTCTTAAGTGTTCTTCGGGAATCTACAAAAAAATACACAAGAGGGTTATTTCACATTTTTTTTAATACCAGAAAAGCCACATATATGGCCCTGTTCTGTACTCGTTGGATGGTTCTGTACCGTTCTGTAGGCCTTGTAATAGTTGAAATTTTTGTGCGCATGCCCCAAATTCCGCCATGTTTTTCGGGCACTTTATTTACAAATGTATGAGCAGTGTATAGGTTTATAAAAAAATTAACAATAAAACAAGTCATAATAATCAATTTTTTATAAACATTTTAATTCAAATTATTGTGCATATATTAGAAAATTATAATACAAATATTTTAATTAATATGTATAATCTTATCTATAAGAAAGGGCCTAAAAAACCTTGTTTATATGGAGTATGCCCCAGTGATACACGTAGAAAATTCTTTCAGGAAAATTTATATTATTTTATTAGTTTTCCAAAGCCTTGTATTGAATATCGCCGAAAACTCATAAGTATGCGAAAGCACAAAAATGTTCCAAAATGTACTAAATGCGATTTGTGGGTAAAGCGGTGTGGACGAGGTTATGGAATAAAGGAATTAATTGATAATGGTAGTAAAGATACAAATAGAGTGGTTTCTAATTGAATGTCAATTTTTAAGGGGACTATTTTGAGAAAAAAACTATATACAGGGTGTCCCAAAAGTAATGGGACACAGAGCAACAGCAGATTCCTTAGGTCGAAATAATGCAATTTACGTAAACTTGCCTTATCCGAAAGTTGATAATAACAAAGATACAGGGTGTTAAACTTTTAATTTTGCTTACTTTTTTTTTTAATAATTCTTTATCCAAATGACCTAGCGGTAAAAAATTTGAGATTTGGGGGTTTTTTGAGGCAAGAAATTTAAATTTGTCCACGCTTTTGATGTTGCTACTAGAGGGCGCCAGCTACGGCCTACCTCACTTGTTTTAGATCTCGTAACTTTTTTTATGCTTAGAATATTGACCTGTTTATTAAAAATAGGTTCATAAATCCATCTGCTCAAATGTCATATTAAGTCCTAGGAGCCGTTCTCGAGATAAATGCACTTTAAAGGATCTTGCAATTTTTTTATGGAAAATGAATTTTGGCCAATTGTTTTTAAACTTTGCATAGTGATAGTCCTTAACACGCTGATCAAAGGTCTTCCAGGGCACAAAACCCGAAAACGCCCCCAACCCCCCCAAAATCATCCTCAAAAGTCCCCAAATCCCCAGTGACCTTTAAGGATGATTTGGGGGGGTTGGAGGCGTTTTCGGGTTTTGTGCTTTGGAAGACCTTTGATCAGCGTGTTAAGAACTATCACTATGCAAAGTTTGAAAACAATTGGCCAAAATTCATTTTCCATAAAAAATGCAAGATCCTTTAAAGTGCATTTATCTCGAGAACGGCTGCTCCTAGAGACTTAAATAGTGTATACATTTTTGATGCAGATGGATTTATAGTAACCTATTTTTTAATAAACAGGTCAATATTCTAAGCTTAAAAAAAGTCCTCTAGTAGCAACATCAAAAGCGTGGACAAATTTAAATTTCTCGCCTCAAAAAACCCCCGAATCCCAAATTTTTTACCGCTAGGTCATTTGGTTAAAGAATTATTAAGGAAAAACGAAAGCAAAATTAAAAGTTTAACACCCTGTATCTTTGTTAGTATCAACTTTCGGATAAGGCAAGTTTACGTAAATTGCACTATTTCGACCTAAGGTATCTGCTTTTGCTCTATGTCCCATTACTTTTGGGACACCCTGTATAAACGTATGTCCTAAACGTCTTAACTTTTGAGATACAGGGTGGTAAAATTTTTAAAAATAAATCGTGTTATTAATATCTGTAATAACACTTTGGATATTTTAATGAATTTTGGCATACATGTACTATGTATTAAGAGGCATTTTTTAGTGTATCACATTTTTTTTATTTTCACCAGTGGCGTTCGTATGGAATTTGACCTGTCTATTTTGGCAAAAATTTATGGTACGCCACTGATTTATCTTAAAAATTATTCTTAAAACGCCTAATCATTTTTAAGTAAAGGTAATCACTTTTTTTGTAATCCGATGCACGGTTTTCGTTTAAAAAATAAAAACCGTTTCTCTGCATGATCATAATATCTAGGGTGCCAGGGAAAAAGAGTATAAGTCAAAAAAGTTGATTTTTCAGAAATCAAATTTATTTAAATGCGATTTTAAAGAAATAAATAGTTAACGATGTTACTGCATTAACAAAATAGTTAATTAGGTAAGATATTATACAAGTGGAACACATTAAATTCACGTTATCATAAAACGTAAAACATGACTTATCCTAATTTGATGAAATGAAAAATGTAACTTATACTATTTTAACCAAACAAAACAAAATCCTCAAACCAATAAGTAACATAAAATCGCTCGAAAAAAATAAGACAAAACTCGGAAAAAATATTGATGCCCAAAATACTTCATAACTGTTGCAGTTAGGCGCTTAGATCATCATCTTCTGAATCAGGGTAAGTATCAGGCATGTCACTACTTTTAAGGTTTCTATAAAAATCGTGAAATGTTGGTGAGATAAGAGGAAGAAGATCTAAAATATCTTTTTTCTTCTCTTTTGAAATGGGTAAGGAAGATGTGTAGAGGCGTTCTGGGTACAAACGTGCATCTTGTTGTCCTCGACGGTTAAGGCATAAGGTGTAAAAAGGCTCATCGTTGTCCAAAGTAGTTTTGTAAAGTATTTTTCCGGATTCGCGTGTATAACGAAACCACTTTACGGAATGCCAGTTAAATTGATTTCCATCCGCATCTTTTTTCAAGTTCAAACTCTTTTTCCAGATTTAAAAATTAAAAATCCGAATGATTGAGCTCGATAACTTCAAATTTTTTCTTTTCCCAACTGAACGAACTAGCTGGTACCAATCAAAGGGTGGGAGATAGGCTTTTCTTCTTCTTTTGTTTTCAATAAGTCCATGGTCCACATCACACTCTAGGTGAGTGTGTCCACTAATAAGGAACTTATGATCCACAATTTCCAAGTGTGTATTTTCTTGCATGGCGACTAAAAACATGGCGGCAACATGGGAGTTTTTTTTGCCCTCCGCAGGTATCGGAATACAAAGTTACCTTTGTTACCTGTGGGGAGGAAGCAAGTTCTTAAAAATGCATGTAGTATTTGATTTCCTCCCCGGCCACCTCAGCTTCATTGGGCCCTGTAAATAACATTTTGAGTACTGGTTTCATAAGTGAGGTTGAAAGTCCAAAGTTGCCTTTTGTAAAAGGCAACTGACGTTTTCAACATGGGAGTTGGTAAACATTGCTGCAAATCAAACATAAAACAACGTTGAGTTTGATCATTTGCTGCCAGTTCCTTATCTTTTCTTTTTTCTTCTCGCGTTATCAGCTTCTATATGGTGTATAGCTAACTCCTCTTCACTTTTCTTTTTTCTTCTTCATCTGCTGCTACTCGTTTTCATTCTGAGTAAGTCACATTTATTACAAGTATCGACTTTAGGTTCTTTGAAGCTTAAGTTCATTTTGTGAAATTCTCTTTCGTAGATTTGCCTGGATACTGGCTTCCTTTGGGTGCTATTAATTTGGTCACAAAGATTGTACATCAAACTCAGACTTAAATGAGGGGGTAGGTATCTTCTGCTACTCTCCCTTCGCGTATAGTGTGATTGGTATAGAGGAAATGATGATATGTGGTCTTTAATTTGTTGTAGGGTTTCAATGGAATGTTTTGTTAGCGGAAACTGATCTACCCCTATTATCGTCATGAGTGATTCCAGATAATTCTATTCTTATTGCAGAGAGACAGTGTAACGAACATTTGTGTTTCCCCAAGCGTTTTCATGAAACAGGCACGACAGACACGTACCCTTTCACCATTAATAACAAAGTGAAAGATATGTGTCTTCGTTCGGAATTTTTCTTTATCAGGATCCATTGTTCTTTTTCTCGAAGGAGCGGGCTCTTTAGTATCCACTAATCCAGCAATAAAACTCACTCTTTTGTTTCTGTCACCAATGCAATACTCTTGAAATATTTTTTCTCTAATAGTTATCTCCTCTTCAAATTTCACTTCCAGCTTTTGGCTACATTTCATTCGGCATGACGTTAAAGGCTTTGACACTCTCTCTTTCACCACTTTATTTTTAGCCTTATGTAACTTTTTCCGGTGTTTCTATTTTTCTTTTCTTTCGCTTCTCTTCTTTCTCGAGTAAGCGCCTTTCTCCGCAGCATTTCTTCTTGAATTTTCCATCGCAACATCATTTTTGAGCAGCTGCGCTGTTTTTTTTATTTCTGGCTCTTTGATGTCTTCAATGTTGAAACGGTCTTAAATACGTGCACATCATTATCGTCACTTGATTCGGATCCATCTGGACTAAAAATTTTTTTCAGCCCCCTTTTTCGTCACTACATTCCGATAGTACATCTTTTGGCTTCAGGGCTAAAAAAATTGTTGAAAGCCATTCAAAAGGACGGACATTTTAATATTTTTAGAAACCTTTTTTTAAAAAAAAATGATATTAAGTCTTATTTTTCGTGACTTCAGGTGATCAACAACGTTATGGGCATGCTTCACGCGAAAATCAAACAATGTGTCCATATTTTTTATCCTTACGATTCTGAATATAATAATAGTATTTTGGGGCCCTAAAAACAATTGTTTTTACCTTAAAACTCCTAGTATTAAAATTTAAAGTCCTGATAAATTTGATGGTTGAAAATATTTGTGCCTAGTGTGCTTGTTGACCATCTTCATTCCCTTTTTCCTAGATAACACAGTAATTCAGGAAAATAATATTACATAAAACCATTATGGTAAAAAAACGTCTTTTTTATAATGAAATAATCATTCCCTACAACGGACTGCATCAAATATTATATCAAAAAAAGATGTGTTTTTTCCACCCAAACTACTAAAAACGGGAATCCGGCAACGTCAAATTTGCTGAATAAACCCCTTTAAAAAAGGTTTTTAAAATACCGGTATAGAATGTAACCAACCCCCCTTTCATTTCACAACTTCCGCTTCTGGTTAAAAAGTCTGTTGTGGACTACTCACTATTCGAATCTAATGAAATTTTCAGCGTTAAAATAAAAATAGAAGAAATCCAAAAAATAAACAAAAATTATTTACCCTTATTTTCAAGAAGGCTCATTATTGTTCTGGTTTCTTACTGGTCATTGTAATAATAATCACTTTTACTTTTGTTTAAATAAACTGAATTCATACTAAAACTAAAATTAAAAACATGTACCTTTCGGACATAGGAATTACCGATAAGTTATGAAGTATCGTATTAAATGATGAAAAATCATCTTAGGCATCGATACTGAATTAGCAATACTATCGCCTTATCGATACTTTAGGAATATCGTTTTCGTTTTTGTTGGTTTAATCATATACAATACCTTTCCGACGAAACATTTCGACCAAAACTAGTTATTATTCGAGTTATCTTTATTTTTTGATAATTAAGTTTGAAATTAGGTTATTGGTAGTAAATTTAAAATATGATATATATGCTATAAAATATACATTTTTAAATATTTTCCTGAATACCTGACATGATACAACATCTTACATTTGAAAATTTGTTTAAAATTTGGGTTTGTAGAAGGATCTGATGGAACCCCTTACTATTTTTGCCAAAATAAAAGAACGAACAATAATGTTGTATTACTGTGTATTTTTGTATACAAGATATCTATAAAAAATGAAAAGATCATCAAATTTAATTATTTTCCGAAAATCTATAGAAAAATTTTAAATTAAAAAAAATATGAAAATTTGTTTTTTTTTGCATATTTTAACGTTTAACCTTTATTTTGAAGGAGTTTAATTAATAATTTTAATTACATACTTTAAATATGTTACCTTTTTTTAAATGCGGATGAAGGCTTTTCTTTAAGTTTTGATTTTTTAAATGTTTTGCCATATTTGAGGTATTTCCTGAAGTTTTTATTTTTTGAAACACCTTTTGCAAAGTGCGTATTAAAATTTTTTTCTCAAAAAATTTCCACAAATTACTTTTAATTAGGGGCATTTTTGAGATAGCACTAACACCAAATTACAAACTTAAAAAATTAAAATACACGCGCAAGAACAGAGTACTGGTCTGGTTTAAATGTTAAAAATATAATATCAAATAATTAAAGCGGCGCGGCGTTTTTGTGCAAAAAAGGCAATGATTTAGGCCCAAAATTCCGACGCGGTATAATAAAAAAAAATCCTACATTGCCGCTGGTTTTATCTTTTTATTATTTTAGTCAAAGGGTAGTTGGATCAATATTAAAATGAAAAATCGGTTTCTTTTTGAAAGGGAAAAAAAAAAAAAAAACAAAAAGGTTTATTTTTTTACGCGGGCCTTTGCTTTTTATAATGTCCTTCCCCGTTCATAAAAATAGTCCCTTAAAAGTAAAGGCGGCCATCAGTAAAAATTATTACTTTTTTGTTTTTTTTTTCTTTTAAAACACTAATTTTAATTTTAATATTGATCCAACTATTGCCTTTCTTCTTTAGGATTATTATCAATGGTTTTGATTGAATAAAGAAAAAAATTTTTAGAGCGGGAATTTAATTGAATTTTTTTTTTTTTAACTTAAATTTACACAAATGGAAATATGGATATGGAAACAGCGAGGCTAGATCTTAATCTGATAAAGTCAATTCGTCTCATACACGAACAAACCAAGCCTTAAATACCATATAATACCATTAGTAGCATAATAAAGGTGTTTTATCATATCCGCCCCCAATTTTTTTTGTTTTTAAAAATTTTTTTTAAGCCTTCTATTGGGTTCAACATAATAATTAATGAATATTACCCTGTATTATAAAGACTCCCACTTGTTAACAATTTAAAAAATAATAAAACCTTTAACTTTTGTTTTTGTTAGCATCCTACAGTCCCAACGTCCCAACACCCATTTTTTTTTGATACTTGTTCCGTCTTCGAAATTCGTTCCTTTGCCCATATATCGAACGGATGTTCCCTTCTACAAAGTATCAAGTGATTCGGTATCGATACATTCAGCCATCTGGAACCCTAGCATTCAATATTAATTGAGGTTATGCTCTACGGTATAATCAGGCGTTTTTATGATCAAAAAGAACATGTTATCTTTTAATTTGATCGTTGGTTAAAAATATACGAATATATTATAACGATCTCAACAACCTAGTTATACTGTTGGTATTATTGGCAGGATAATGCGTATTCTCGATGACTTATGCTGTTTTTACCAAAAGGTGGGCAACAATTTAACAGTTCAGTTGCTTGACTTATCTCATTTTGAGCAAATCATGACTTATACTCTTTTTCCCTGGCACCCTAGATAATAATATCGGTAAAAAATATCAGTATGCGGAGAAATATCTAGATTTAATTTTTCTAGGTAAAAACCGGGCGTCGAATTAAAAAAATCAAGAATAAAAATAGAAATTAAAATTCACCTAGAAAAATTAAATCTAAATATTTATCTGCATGGTAATATTATTTCCCGATATTATTATAATCAGACAATGAAACGGTTTTTATTTTTTTAAGCGAAATACGTGCATCGGACTGACAAAAATTAAGTGATCAACTTTGCTCAGAATCTCAGGAATCTCAAAAATAATTTTTATTTTTAGAGAATTCAGTGACGTACCTTCAATGTTTCTCAAAATATACAAGTCAAATTCAGTAGGAACGCCACTGGTGAAAATTAAAAAAAATGTTGTACACTAAAAATGCCTCATAATACATAGTACATGAATGCCAAATTTCATTAAAATATCAAAAGTGGTATTACAGATATTAATAATAAATTATTAATTTTTAAAAATTTCAGCACCCTGTATCTTAAAAGTTAAGATGTTTAGAACATACATTCATTTAAAGTTTTCTTCTAAAATGGACCCAAAAATCACCCCTTTAAATATTGACATTAAATTAGAAAACACCCTGTATTCACTTCATTTTGAAGGAGAATGTGGTTTAACAACCGTATATTCATATCACATCAGTTGTGTAAAAAAGAAAACTAGTGATAAGGTAATATATTTAATTAATTATAAATATAATAGCTCGCGATATAACCTCAAATAATAAATTGTGTCGTAGGTAAAAGTCACTAGAACCTCGCCAAAAACATAGAAATAAGAATTATTTGTTCTTTTTGTAATAACTTTTCCTTATTACCATGACAAGTAGAATACCAGTTCTACTTGACCTCTAAATTATTATTCTCCTAACCTCTCAACTAGTTTGGTTTTATTTCCTCCATGCGGACGACCATGGCACTTCAACCATCGTCGTAACTGGACACAATTGTGGGCTTTTACGGTAGAATGCACCAATGAAGCACCATTAAATAATTTTTCATTTAATTGCATTTCTATTAGAAGTAATAAGGCTTGTTGCCGAGCCCTAATTATAAAAAGTGCCCGAAATTTTTATATTTCCGCCTTTTTAACATGGCGGACGCGCTTGCACTGAGCATACCCTGAAAAACCCTATTGAGAGTAACCATTGGCAACCCCTCCCCTCCCCCACTTAAAAGTTCATGCATATAGCTATGTTTTTTGTAGATTGTGCAGTGAAGTATTCGAGGATCCAATGGATGTGTTACGACACAAACGGCAGTTTCACAAATATCAAAAAATTTGCCTACCCAGAGAAGAATTGGAACCGTATCTCCAAATGAAAGATCAAACTAGTTGTCCGTTATGTTTTAAAGTACTAGGCAAAGTGTTTAAATCGATTTATGTAAAACATATTATGATACATTGTGAGGAATACAGTTTCCAGTGTGGCGTCTGTGGAATGCGGTTCAGGAGAAAAGACCACTGGTATAACCACGAGAGTCGGCATGTAGTGAAGCCTAATAAGGTTGACTCGGAAGATTAACTGATTTTATTTGTTATATATTGTATAATATTAGGATCAGGCAAGACTTAATTTTTATTTTAAAAAATCAAAAGTCAAAATAATAAAAAAATGCTTTTTTATTATATTTTTAAAAATTATTTCTCCTCCTAACATATGACCAAAGATAAAACTACTACGGATAGATGTTTCATTTAAATGGGGCGCTCTGAATCAGTTCGGAGATATCAATGCTTCCGTAAATGCGAATAAAATTAAGTCGGTAACCCCTGCCCCAGCGAAACGAGGTACGAAACCATGTGCGACGTTGTCAATGTCTGTCGCTTGTACCTTATTCTGAATACGAAGTAGCGAAAGCGGGCGGCTAAACGGGTTGTGTATTTTCTAGTCGCGTTTCATCACGCCAATAGTAAAGGCCTGCCGGCAACACTGTTTAACTTTCGTTCAAGGATTGAAATGCATAGCGCGAAAATCTCTCGATGGACACCGGCTCGCGTTAGCCAAAGTCCATTAGGGGTATCAAAAATATAGCATTAAATGGTTTATCTTATCCGTAGTACTATTATCTTTGCATATGACACATAAAATACAAAATAAAGCTTTCTTAGTATTTAATAATGAATAATATATGGCCGGTTGCATCTTTTAAGTTATTCTTAAGCATTAAGTGTCCCTTAAGTTTCAAATGTTTCTTGCACCAGCTGAAATTCGTCCTTAAGGGTCCCTAACTTTAAGTTTAAGATTTTCTGTACTTAAGTAATTTGACGTTGGAAGTTTTGACATTTGACAAATATTTTGTTAATTTATTTTTTGTTTGTACTTTCAAATAATTAATTTGGCAAAAATTATGTACAAACGGAGTTTTTAAACAATGGTAGTTTGGATTTTGATATTATAAATGCGATATTAAACAGGGTTCGAGGATATATATCAATGAATATATATAGTGATATATATCAATACAAAAATGGTTTTAAAAATCTTATATTATTAAGTAATTTTTGGCGTTTGTTACTGTATTTCTACTTTCCAAATGTAAATAGCGTTGGAGTAGAGTTAAAACATACTCCCTAATAGTAAGTTCTAATCCATTAATGGCAACACGGCATTAATGGCGTCAGTCGTGTCACAAAAATTTCGTTACGTTATTTTTTACAAAGGAAGTAATTAACAAAGTGCAGAAACGATTTTACTTCATTATTGAGTATTTAAGAAGCATTAAATAACTTTTGTATTTATAGAATATAACTGTTTATTAACAAAATGGATATATATCAAACATTTCATAAACAGGGTGTCCCAGAATATGTGGGCAATCCCTCGAAATCTGATAGAAAACCTAAAAATATTATAACAAGTTCCCATAAACTTTTTTCCTATGACCCTCCCCTATGGAGATACAGGTAGATAACGGACTCCCCTGGAAATCGTTTTTGTGTAAATAACTGTTAAAATACTAGGCGTAATTTAATATTTTTTTAATATGATGGTTACTAGATAAGCTTTTTTTTTTAAATGAACCGATAAAATCATATTTGGCTTATTTAGTTTCCCAGGAACGGGCTAGCTCTGACACAAAAATAGCAATTTTTTTTACACCCTGTATGATAAAGGTTCAACAATATTATTTTTGGATAGCTTTAACCTTAAATTAAAAAAAGGTATTCTTGATTGACATCGATAAAATCTACTGTTTACGAGAAATAAAATATCATGGTATTTTTTTTACATTATACAGAGTGTTTTCTAATTGTACGTCAATATTTAGAGAAGCAATTTTTGGGTCTATTTTAAGAAGAAAACTTCATATGAACGTATGTCCTAAACGTCTTAACTTTTGTGATACAGGGTGGTAAAATTTTCAAAAATAAATCACTTCTTATTAATATCTGTAATACCACTTTAGATATTTTAATGAAATTTGGCATAAATGTACTATGTATCAAGAAGCACTTTTTTAGTGTACCACATTTTTTTTATTTCCACCATTGGCGTTCATACAGAATTTGACCTGTCTATTTTGGCAAATTAAAAAAAAATTGGTACACGAAAAAATGCTTTTTGCTACATAGTATATGTATGCCAAATTTCATTAAAATATGTAAAAGTATGATTTAAAAGGTTCTTTCTTTGGGTCGGTCTTGGTCTTGCAGCAAGACCAAGACCGAGACCAAGACCAAGACCGCCTTCTCGCTTGCAAGACCAAGACAAAGACCGGGGTATGCAAGACCAAGACCAAGACTGAGGGGTGCAAGACTACGCAAGACCAAAAACCGACCTGCAAGACCTTTCACTTTTGTCACTTTTTTTTAAATTATAATATTCAATTTTTATATTCAATATACAGAGGTATTTCATACAGACATGACAAAAATGTGTCGAGAAAAAGCCTAAAAAGGCGATTATTTTATGAGTAACAGGTTTTTTTTAATAAAATAAAATTAAATCGATCACTTCGTTTTTTAATAAAATTATCTAAAAAAGATAACTAGTAGATTTAGTAACATGTTTTAAAAATAATAAGATTGTGACTCAAAAAGGTCCGACAAAGCCGGGTGTCTCCATAACCGTTTACGACAGAGAAAACTAAGAGTACAAAAGTTATAGAAGCTGAAAATTACTTACCTATTCCAATGTTTTTTTTTTAATTCGGATCTAGGGATGCAAAGGATCAAAAATTTCCAAAAAACCAGGAAAACATTATTTTTGTGCCACACTGTAAGAAGTGGCATCATTAGATTGCTCCTTTAAACTAAGATATAAATGTAAAAGTGTGGTTTAATAAAAATAATTTGTCATTTTATATAGGAATACTTTTCAAAAATATTTTAAATTTCACTTCCGGTTTAGACGGAAAAGTCAAAACAATGCCAAAAGTATAATGATGACGTCATTTTTGTCAAAACCGAAAAATGATAATATAAAACCATCACGTCGACATTGTACCTATATACAGTTCAAAAAAATTTTCCCGCATAATATACAGGGAAGATTTTTTAAATTAATTTTTTGCTATAAATTTTCTATTTTAGGTTAAAAGCTAAAAATGAGGAAGTTTTCTTGAGTGAATTTTTTTGAAAATTCTGAAAAAGAGAATAATTTTACATTTTACCCTTTTTCTATAATTTTTGTATATTAATTTTTTTACCATTATGAACTTTGGATATATCGATCTTTTTTTCGCACTATCGAGCCACCTTGTATATGCAGAATGTTTATAAAAGTATTTGTACTAACTTTGTACGGCAAAATGTTTGACTAATTTGAACATAGAAAGTTGATTTGAACTGAAAAGATTTCTAAATAACCTTTTTTTTAATTAAAAACCAAGTTTAATATCAGAACCCTTTTCATAGAAATTTCACATTTGGTTGAAATTAAAATTTTTTTCTGCCCTCAAAGTACTCAGTATTGTAATTTTATATGCTTCTTCAAAGAAAATTTAAATTTCCATCACTAAAATGAAGCGCTATAAATAAATAAAAACCCCCACATTTAAAAAAAATCCTTTTAATCAAATAATTTAAAATTGATGTAAGGTTAAAATTGGTATATTTTAAAATTTTAAAAAAAAATTAAGTCTCCATCTTTATTTATTTTTTAAGTATTAAAAAATATATATTTTATCAAAGATTGCTTAATTTAAATTATCACTACCAAAAAGAAACCAGCAAGACTCTTTGCAAGGACCAAGACCAAGACCGGGTGGTGCAAGACCAAGACCCGACTTGCAAGACCAAGACCAAGACTAGCCCGGTCTTGGTCTTGGTCTTGCTTTGCTCATCACTAATGTAAAGTGGTATTACAGATATTAATAATAAATAATTTACTTTTAAAAATTTTACCACTCAAACCACTCAAAAGTTAAGACGTTTAGAACATACGTTTACATGAAGTTTTCTTCTTAAAATGGACCCGAAAATTGCCTTCTTAAATATTAACGTAGCCTGTATAATGTAAACAATACCAAACATGATATTTTATTTCTCGTAAACAGTTGATTTTATCGATGTCAATCAAGAATACCTTTTTTTTAGTTTAATGTTAAAGCTATCCAAAAATATTTTTGTTGAGCCTTTATCATGCGGGGGGGTTTTAAAAAATTTCTATTATTGTGTCAGAGCTAGTCCGTCCCTGGCAAACTAAATAAGCCAAAAAAAGATTTAATTTTGGGTTTATTTGAAAAAAATTATCTACTTACCATAATTTTAAAAAAGTATTAAATTACGCCTAGTATTTTAAAAGTAATTGTAAAAAAACGATTTCCAGCGTCGTCCGTTATGTACCTGTATCGCTCATATGAAATGAGTTTATGAGAACTTGTCATAATATTTTTGGGTTTTCTATTAGATTTCGGGTTTTTGCACATATTCTAAAAATTTATATCATAAATATCCGATATTTTGATATTTATAATAAATATTGGGGATTTTCGGGGAAACCCGATATTAAATCAATTTCCCCCGGGGAAATTTGAAAAAGGGGAATTTTTTTTTCTTACTTTTTGGGGGGGGCCCCCGTGTGACGGCCTGTTTTTTTGCATTTTGGGGGTTTTTTTTTCCCCCGACCAATGAAAAGATAGAACTTTTTTTGGGTTTTTTTATTTTTTTTTACTATTTAAAAATTTAAAAACCAAATTTTAAATTAAAATCTTCATTAGAATGCAAGTTCATGAATTTTAAATATTTCACTCAAAAAAGTATATATGATCATTTTATTTTATTATACAGTAGAACCTTGATAACATAAAATTCTCGACAACTTATTTTTTTTGTGTTCCTTTCCCTTCGTAACTTAAAGTTCAAAACCTCTTAAACTTAAGCAAGGAATTTTATCATTGACCCTTGATAATTTAAAGTAGAACCCTTGGTGACCTCCATTACTTAAAAATTATTTATCAGTGACTAATCGTGGGGAAAAGGTATACAAACAAGGTTTTCTTTGAAAAATTTTTGTTTTTTAAAACCCAGTCTTTCACTAAAAAAAAAAAGAATAAAAAAAAATTAAAAAAAATAAAGAAAAAAAATTTAAAAGAAACAAAAAAAATTGGGGACGCTAACATATCCTCAAAAAACCTCTTTAAAAACAACATAAAATTTTTTTAAAATTTTTTTTGAGCTTTAGCTTATCGAGGTTCTACCCCTATTCCCATGGTTTAAAATTTTTAAAAATACATACCAATATACAA
>JAHBCN010012528.1:0-26411 GCA_019359885.1 Listronotus oregonensis
GAACGCGCCGTCCCGCGCCCCCAGGTCCTCTACCGCGCCCCGCGCGCCAAGGAGGGGCGACCCTCGACCGGAGACCGGCGGACATGATGGGGGACCGTTCCTCGAGGCGCGTCGCAACACTGGCAGGACACACGAGCACGGCACCCGTGCGCCGCACGATGGGGATCGCCAGCCGGGCGGGCCACCATGACAATGGGAGAACTACCTCATCAAGAAGCTGTTCACGGCGGGGCGATCCAGATCGAAACCAAGCCGATTTGACACTCCGCCACGGTTCCCAGTGGGGGATCCTCGTTCGGAAGAGGCGGTGCCACGCACCCGTCCAGGAAGGCGAACCCCGACTGCATCGTCACCCGGGGGCTGAACATGGCCGAATCCACCCGGTGGGCTTCCGTGGGTCACTGGGCGCCTGCGGGCGCGAAGGTCATCCACGTCGACCCCGCTTCACCCGACGGGCCAGCGCGACAAGCACGTCCCCATCCGGGCGGGCCCGACAGGCCCGGGCGCCTCATCCGCAGCGCCCGGGGAGCAGGGCCTGCACTTCACGAGTACGTCCGCCCACACCAACGCCGCAACCCCCATCAGCCCGACCCGGGCCCAACCCCCGAGGGCCTGTTCTCCGGCTACGACCCGGCACGCACGCCTACGACAACGCGACGTAGACAGCGGACGAGACGGCGAGCCCCCCGTCGACCCCACGTCACGATCCCCGCAGCGTGTTCCGATCCTCACGCGCCACTCCGCGTTACACGCCGGAGCTCGTGAGCCGTCTGCGGCATCAAGCCGGGGACTTCGAGTACCTCCTGCGCCCGTGACGGAAAACCCGGCGGGACCGGACGACGTGTTTTGCCATGGGGGGGTGGACCCAGCACCGCTGGGGGCAGTTATCCGACCGCTTCGATCCCCGCTGCGCTGGGAAACGGGCCCGCCCGGGGGCGGCGGCGGGCTGCGCGGGCACGCGACGATCCAGGGTCCACGGACATCCCCACCCCTTCAACCTGCTGCCGGGCACCGCCCATGCCGTCTGCGGGCGTGCACGACCGGTTCAGCGACTACGGGCGAGCGTGGGCACGAAGGACACGCATAAGGGTTCGGCCCAAAACGGCGACGCCTACGCCGTCAGCCTCCCGGCGGGGGGGGGCGACGCGGCGACGCGGACAACTTTTCCCTTGACTACCTCCGGGATCAACGGCGCCCACGGCACCTACCAGACGCGGGGGGGGATGCGGCCCCGACGGCGTCGACGGCTTCTTCATCCGGGCCAGAATCCCGCGGTGGGCTCCGCAAAGGGGGCGGATGCAGCGCATGGCGATGAGCCGCCTCAAGTGGCTGGTCGTCCGCGATTCCGCCATCGAACCGCGACCTGGGGAAAGGGGACGGACGGAGATCGAGCCGGGGCGAGCCAGACGGAGGAGATCGACGGGGAGGTTTCTTCCTCCCCGCCGCCAACCCCCGGAGAAGGCCGGCAGCTTCACCCAGACCCCGCCGGTGATTTCCGTCACCCGGGGCCAGGGCAGTCCGAACTCGACCTTCCACACGCTGGGCCAGAAGACCGTGCGCGGCTGGCGGACCGACCGATCCCCGCGACCGTCCGCTGTTGGACCGACCTGGGACCCCCGTCGACGAGCACGGCGATGACGCGACCGCCGTCGTCCGCGAGATCAACGGCTACCACGTGGCCCGGGGACGGACGAGGGAGAGGACCGACCAGCCCCCCGGTGCAGGCCTGGCCGGCACTCCACTCGCGGGCACGTCCGTCGACGGCCGGTGAACTGCGCGCAGACGGGTCGACGGCCAGCGGCTGCTGGATCTACGCGGGCGTGTTCGCGGCGGTGGAACCGGGCGGCCCGGAAGGTCCCGCGCACCCAGCAGGACGAGACCGCCCGGGCGGGGTGGGGTGGCCGGCGAACCGGCGGTCCTCTACAACCGCGCCCGGCGGACCCGGACGGGAAGCCGTGGTCGGAGCGGAAGCGCCATTGGTGGGGGCGGGGCCCGGGCCGCTGGGCGACGTCCCCGACTTCCCCTGGACCGGGGTCCGGAGGGGACCGGGGCCTCGGCGTACGGCGGACGGGTCCCCCCAAAGGCGACGACCCGTTCATCGCAGCCCGACGGCAAGGGGGGGTGTTCGCCCCCCGGGGGGGCTCGACGGGCCGCTTCCCCGCCTTCGAGCCGCAGGAGTCGACCGTCCGCAACGCGCCTAGCGCAGCAGAACAACCCCCCCGCGTGACGATGAAGCGGGAGGACAATCTGTCCGCGCCCCGGGCCGGGGCGCCCGGGGCGCACGTGTACCCGACGGTTCCCCCGTACCGCCGACCCCGCACCAACCCCGGCGGCATGTCCCGCTGGCTGCCGTACCTGTCCGAGCTGCAGCCGGAGTGCTGCGAGGTGTCGCCGGAGCTGGCCGCAGAGGTGGGGGTCGAGCCCTACGGCTGGGCCACGATCGGGCCCCGCGCGCCGCGATCGAGACGCGCGTGCTCGTCACCCGCCGCATGCGACCGCTGATGTCGAGGGCAGCCACCCAGATCGGCCTGCCGTACCACTGGGGCCCGGCGGTGACGGCGCGGTGGTGCAGGGCGACTCCGCGAACGACCTGCTGGGCATCACGAGGCCCCCCCCGCACATCCAGGCCGCGAAGTCGCGGGGCGCGATCAGCCCCGTAGGCCCCGGGGCCGGGAGCGCCAGGACCTGGTCGACAAGTTCCGCGCCGGGCCGGGCTCACCATCGACCCGGGAACCGGTGCTGACGGCCCGGGGCGACGTGCCGAGGCCGCACGGGCAGCCGGCCACCCACTGAACCCCCGGTCCAGAGGACCTCGAGGTGGGGGTGGGCCCCCACGGCCCGGCGGAGTGCGACACGCCGATGGCCGGGCGCGCCGGAGGTGCGGGGCGGGGTGCGGGCGCGAGCGCCGGGACGACCGCACCCCGGGGGGCGGGCCCCGGGGTGCCGAGGCACTGGCCGAGGGCCGCGAGGAGCCGCACGGCGGAGGCGGCAGCGGAGGATCGAGCGGGAAGGGCGGGGAGACTGAGGCGCCCTCCGACGGTGCTGAACCCGCAGGTGAGCCCGAGTCGACACACTGGGGGGGGAACCCCGGGGGGCACGAGGACCCCGGGGGCAGGAGGACGGTCGATGACGACGAGGTCCGCACCGGCGCGGTACCCGGTACTGACTCGACGTCCGGCACCGGCGCAGAGGTCCGCACGGGCACCGAACTCAGCTCCCGACCCGAGCCCGGGACCGGCTGGTCGACACCCGCAAGGGGTTCTTCACGGACACGTCGATCTGCATCGGCTGCAAGGCTGCGAGGTCGCGTGCAAGGAGTGGAACCGCAACCCGCAGGACGGGACGTACGAGTGCTGGGGTCCTCCTACGACAACACGGGCGGCCTGGGCGCCAACACTGGCGCCACGTCGCGTTCATCGAGCAGGACAGCGATCGGATCGCGCAGGCTCGGGAGTCCGGTCGCAAGCTGGTGAGCCTGGGCATGCCGACGATCGGCCCTCCCGGTGGGAGGGCCGGTGGGCCCCGGACGGTTCCGCCGGGGATGGGCGCCGGTGCGCCGGTGCCAGCCGCGCCCTCGCTGCCCGACGGCGGCGGGGTGACCGCAGACCTGCTGGGCGGGCTGCTGGACGGCGGGGCGGCCTCGGGAGCGGGCCCCCCGGGACAGGAACCGATCCGTCCGGAGCGGGTCTGCCCGCGGGCGACCTGTCCGGCATCGACACGGCACCGCCGGACACGGACGACTTCCGGTGGCTCATGTCCTCCGACGTGCAAGCACTGCACGTACGCGGGTTGCCTGGACGTGTGCCCCACGGGTGCGCTGTTCCGCACAGAGTTGGCACCGTCGTCGTCCAGAACGACGTGTGCAACGGGTGCGGGACGGGGTGGCGGGCTGCCCGTTCGGCGTCATCGAGCGCCGCGACGACGGCACGATCAACACGCCCACGGACCGCGAGGACCGTCAGGCCACACAGATGGATGTGCCGGACGCGGGCCCCGCGAACAAGTGCACCTCTGCTACGACCGGCTGGTCGACGGGCAGGAGCCCGCGTGCGCGCAGACGTGCCCCACGACCTCGATCCGGTTCGGGGAGCGGGACGAGATGGTGGCGCGGGCGCAGACGCGCGTGCGGGACCTCCACGAGCGCGGCCTCACCGAGGCGCGGCTGTACGGCGCCAACCCGGACGACGGCGTGGGCGGCACCGGATCCGTGTTCCTCCTGTTGGACGAGCCGGAGGTCTACGGCCTGCCGCCGGACCCGCGCGTCGCGACGAAGGATCTGCCGGGCATGGGGCGGTCGCCGGTGCGGCTGCGGTGGGCATGCTGGTGCCGCGGCGCTGTCGTTCCTGGGCGGGGGCTCGTTCCTGGGCGGAGGCCGTCGATGACGACGTCCCCGTACGACGCGTACCGTCCGCCGGACGGCGACCGGCGACGACGCCGAGGCCGTGGAGGCGATGGCGGGGCTGGTGCCGGTGGATGGGCACCGTCGCGGCGACGCGGGTGGTCCCGGTGGCGCGGGCGGCTCGGGGCGTCGCGGAGGCCGGGGTGGCCGCGGCTGGTTGAATCGAGGCGCCGACGGCGGGCGCGAGATGCCCATGGTCGAGGATGTTGAGTTCACCTCCTACTACGGGCGGCCCATCGTCAAGGCGCCGCCGTGGGGCGATGAGATCGCCGCGTACCTGTTCCTGGGCGGACTGGCCGGCGGTTCCGCGCTGCTGGGGCTGGGCGCGCAGCTGACGGACCGGCCCGCACTGCGGTCCCGGACGCGACTGACGGCGCTCGCCGCTCTGGGGCTGGGCACCGTCGCGCTCATCGAGGATCTGGGCCGGCCCGAGCGGTTCCTCAACATGATGCGCACCGTCAAGATCACCTCGCCCATGAGCCTGGGGTCGTGGATCCTGGGCGGCTTCGGGTCGACCGCGGGTGTCGTCGCGGTGCTCGAGGTCGACCGGCTCACGGGGGAGAAGCTCCCCTGGGGCCGCTGGCGCCTGCCCGGACGCTGCTGCGGGCGGTCGAGACGCCGGCGGCGGTGACATCGGTCGGGTTTGCGGCCCCGCTGGCCGCCTACACGGGTGTGCTGCTGGGCGCCACGGCGGTGCCCACCTGGAACGCAGCGGGACGGAACGGTCTGCCGGTCGTCTTCGCGGCCTCGGCGTCGTTGGCCGCCGGCGGTGCCGCGATGGTGACGACGCCGGTGGCCCAGGCCGGGCCCGCGCGGGGGTTCGCGCTCCTGGGGACCGTCGTGGAGCTCGCGGCGATGCGCGTCATGAAGGACCGGATGCATCCCGTCGAGGTCGAGCCGATGGAGTCGGGCGAGCCCGTACCGGCTGCTGCACCGGGCCGAGGTGCTGGCGCTCGCCGGCGGCATCGCGACCGCGGCGCTCGAGGTGGGCGCGCGGTGCTCGAGAACCGGGCGGCGCGCGGTGTCGGTGGATCCGGTGCCGTTCGGTCCGGCGTCAGCGGCCCGGCGTGGGCGGTTCCAGCGCGAGCGGTTCCAGCGGCTGGCGGACGGGCCTGCGCGTGGGGCTGCAGATCGGCTCGGCGGTGGCGGGGGCGGCACTGGCGGCGGCCTCGGCGTTCACACGGCAGGGGATGCTCAAAGCGGGCATCGAGTCGACGAAGGACCCGCGCCACGTCGGGGGCCGCAGCGCGACCGGCTGGAGGCGCGGCGACAGGCCGGCATCACCCACGACTCGATCACGACGACGGGTTGAGGCGGCGCCCGCCGGCGGCGTGTGCTCAGGAGACCCACGCCACTCGTTCGTATAGTGTTGGCGTGAAACCTATATTCCACGAGGCGGCGATTCGCCCGCGGACGACGTCGCCGTCGTGTCCTACCGCGCCGGTCCGCCCACGACGGCCCGACCACCGTGCTTCAGGCATGCGCGACCGGCCGGAACCGGACCGCCGCAGTCCCGACAGACCACACTCGACTCCCGACAGTGAGATCCTCGAAAGGAGCACAATCATGACTGGGGACCACCCGGCACCGCACCCGCCGCCCCGCAGGGGGTCGCCGGCACGGATGAGGTCGTCCGCGCCGCTCACCGGGCGTTCCTCGAGGCGCGCACCCGCACCCGTGACGAACGCGCCGCGGTTGGACGCGATCGCCGACGCCCCCGAAGCGCACCGCGAGGAGCTCGTGCCGCTCGCGATGGAGGAGTCGAACCTGCCCGACGCGCGCCTGAACGGCGAGCTCACCCGCACCGCGTTCCAGCTGCGCCTGCTGGCCCAGGAGGCCCGCCGCGGCGAGTTCCTGGGCGCCACGATCGACCACGCGGACGCGAGCTGGGGCATGGGTCCTCGCCCCGACCTGCGCCGCATGAATGTGCCGCTGGGCGTCGTGGGCGTTTCGGCGCCTCGAACTTCCCGTTCGCGTTCTCCGTCATCGGCGGCGACTCCGCCTCCGCCCTGGCCGCCGGCTGCGCGGTCGTCCACAAGCTGCACCCGGCCCACGAGCGCCTGGCACGTCGCACCGCGCAGCTGGTCGCGGATGCGCTCACCTCCGCCGGGCCCGCCTCGGCCTCTTCGGCGCCGTCGAGGGCTTCGAAGCCGCGCAGGCCCTCGTCGACCACCCGCAGGTCAAGGCCGTGGGCTTCACCGGCTCGGAGGCCGGGCACCTGCCTCTTCGACCGTGCCGTCGCCCCCCCGGAGCCCACCCCGTTCTACGGCGAGCTGGGCTCCTCAATCCCGTCGTCGTCACCGAGGCCGCCTGGGCCGCCCAGGGCGAGGACCTGCTGGCCGGCTGGATCGGCTCCATGACGATGGGCACGGGCCAGTTCTGCACGAAGCCCGGCCTGCTCCTGCTGCCGGAAACCGCCGCCGAGGCCGCGGTTGAGGCACTCCCCCGGCTCGCCGCCGAGGTCGCACCGTTTACCGGCATGCTCACGGAGTCGATCCGCGATGGCTTCGTCGCGAACCGCGACGAGGTGGCCGGCCTCGGGGGGAGTCGAGGTGCTGGTCCCGGTGACGCGGCGAACCCGCCGACACCGGGCGTGCTGCAGGTGGGGGGGCGGACCTGACGGGTGATTCCCCGGCGATCCGCACGGAGATGTTCGGCCCGCCGCCGTCCTCATCACGTACGCGGACACCGCGGAGCTCGAGGGGGTCCTCGCCCTGCTGGGCGGACAGCTGACCGGCACGATCCACAGCGCGGACGGCGAGGACGTCACCCGCGTCCTCCAGCTGCTCCAGGACCGCTGCGGCCGTGTGCTGCGCGGCGGCTGGCCCACCGGCGTGACCGTCTCCTACGCGCAGTACCACGGCGGCCGTACCCCGCCGCGACCCAGCACGGGACGAGCGTGGGCCCGCCGCGATCGATCGCTGGCTGCGCGGCGTCGCCTTCCAGGACATGGAGGATGCGATGCTGCCGCCGGAGCTCCAGGAGTCCAACCCCACCGGCATCGCCCGCCGCGTCGACGGCGAGTGGGTGGCGGCGCAGTGACGGCGGAGGTGGAAACCTCGGCGACGGTGCTGACCGCACGGGACGTCCTCCCGGTCGACCAGACCGCGGGCACCTTCGTGGGTCGGGTCTGGGACCCGGCGCGCGGTGTGCCGTGCCCGTCGCCCTGCGGGGGCGCGGAGGTGTGGGATGCCTCGGAGCTGGCCGGGACCTCGGCGTCGCTGTTGGAGCGCGAGGGCCTGGTACTGGAGCTGGCCGGCCTCTTCGCGACCCCGGCGACGTGGAGCGTCGACGATGCGGCTGCCGCAGGAGCTGGACGCGGGCGACGATCCGGCGGGTCCGTCCGCGCTCACCCTCGGCGCCCATCGACCTGCAGGTCATCAAGGCCTGCGGGGTCACGTTCGCGGGTTCGATGATCCCAGCGCCTCATCGAGGAGCGGGCCGGCGGCGACCCGGGCAGCGCACAGCGGATCCGGGAGGAGATGACGCAGGCAGTGGGGGGCGACCTCGCCGCGATCGGCCCGGCAGTCCGGAGGCCGCGGTCCGTCGGGAGCAGCTGCTCTCCTTGGGATGGTGGTCGCAGTACCTCGAGGTGGGGCTGGGGCCAGATCCCGAGGTCTTTACGAAGGGGCCGCTGCTGTCCGCGGTGGGCACCGGTGACACGATCGGCATCCCCGCGTTCTCCTCGTGGAACAACCCGGAGCCGGAGCTCACGCTGGTCGTGACGGCGGACGGTCGCATCGCGGGCGTGACCCTGGGCAACGACGAACCTGCGCGATGTCGAGGGGCGCCCGCGCTGCTGCTGGGCATGGCGAAGGACAACAACCGGTCGACGGCCTGGGTCCTGTCATCCGAGTGTTCGACGAGTCCTTCACCCTGGACGGCGCGCAGCGTCGAGATCGAGCTGCGCGTCGAGGGCGCATCGGAGGCGGACGGCGGCGACGGCTTCGTGCTGGACGGGCTCAACACCGTGGGCGCGCTCAGCCGCACGTTCGAGCGCCTCGTCGAGGCGACGCTGGGTGATCACCACCAGTACCCGGACGGCTGCGTCATCCTCACGGGCACGCTCTTCGCGCCCACCCAGGACCGGGACGTTCCCGGCGACGGCTTCACGCACCGGCACGGCGATGTCGTGACGATCGCGAACCCGCGCCTGGGTCGACTCGTCAGCACGGTCGGACCCACCGAGCAGCTGGCACCGTGGACCTACGGCGTCCGCCAGCTCGTCGCGGACCTGAGCGCGGCAGGCCTGCAGGCGTAGGGCGACTGAGCGGCGCCGTGAGGGCGGACGCGGGCCGCGCGGCAGCGGAGGTGAGGGCGTCAGCGCTGGCGCCCCTCATCGCCTGCACCGAAAGGGGACGCACCATGGCCACCTGGATCATCACCGGCTGCTCGACGGGTGTGGGGCGCTCACTCGCCGCCCCCGTCCTGGACGCAGGCCACAGTGCAGTCCTCGCCTCCTGTTGACTCCGTCAGTGCCTCACGATCGAGCCGATGGCCGCCCCGGCAAGCATGGTGACGAGTGTACCATGATGGAGGGGACGAAGAACGAATGGTCGTAGAGTCGGCGCCCGAGTTTCGTCGAACCCGACTGATCGAACGCACAGCCGCGATCTGCAGTCCGTTGGTGGGAAGGAGATAGATGCCTCCCAGGCCTCCGACCCACAGGCCGACGGTGAGGGCCCATCGGTATGCCGGCATCCAGACCGATGGGCACGATCGCCAGTGTCGCTGTTGATTGGCTGGTGGTCAGCACCGCTATCAGGAAGATCGCGATGGCCATCGCGAACGGCATAACACGGAAAAATACAAACCCCTTACTTTTCTATTTAAGGTTTAATTATCATTGTAATTTAAATAGCCCCCCTCCCCCCTTAACCAATCAAATTCAACATGGATCCCAAAGTCTGTTTAAAACTATCGATATCGACAATCGTATCGATTTTAACGAAATGCTAAAATGCGAAATGCTTTTAGACTTTACATAAAACACAGCCAGACTACCTAAATAGTTTCAATTGGAAAAAACAGGTTTTCCCGGGTTTTTTTAAAATTTTTTTTTAAAAAAAAAAAACCCTTTGGAGATATTATCACGTTAAAATAAACTAACCCCACTATTTCCCCCCCTTTTTTTTACACTTTTAAAAAAGTGGCACAAATATTTTATAAACCCCTTTAAAACCTTTTTTTTTTATTTATTTTACACCTTTTTTCCATTAAATTGCAAACCCCACTTTAACGGGGCGGCCTGATTCTCTAGTGATAATGGTTGCAGCCACGATCCGACGGGAAAGTGGAGGTTTGCAATTAAAGGGAAAAAAGGTGTAAAATAATATAAAACAATTTTTTAAAAGGGTTTTTTTTAAAATATTATGTGCCAATTTAGTGTAAAAATCAAGAATTCTTAAAAGAGGGAAAGTGAAAAAAAGGTTAGTTTGATTTTCAACTTTGATGATGAATATCTCAAAAAAAAAAACCCCCCCCCCGAAAAAATTTTTCATTTTCGAGAAAATTCCCCAAAAAATAAAAAAATTACATCAAAATGGTTTTCTCAATACCCAGCAGCACACCAGGCTTTTCTCCTATCTCTTTTTTTGGAAGAAAAAAAGAATTTTTTTTTAAGATGCTAAACTCGGCCGGCTTCTGGTTTCGCAAATAATAACAATACACTTTTTTTTTTGAATAAAATAACGGAAATTTATTTTAAAAAGGGTTCATATCGGAAAATTTTGGGATAATAGTAACTATAGTAAAAATTGAAATATTTGGAAAAAAACACACTATTTACAAATTAGAAATTATTAATAAATATTGAGGCGTTTTTGGCGATGAAACTGTTTTTTAAAAATCATTTTCCGGCGTTCAATAGTGACGTCACATCGAAACTGGTTCAAATTGTTTTGAAACCTAATCGATTCTAGTTTCAAACCGGCGCATGCGTAATAGTGTGGGTTTTTGGATAAAACAGTAAACAAAAATCTTGTCAGTTTTAAACCAGTCGATTTCTTGCGACCTTAAGTGATAACGTCTCATATGAAAATGGTTCAAACCAGGTTTTAAATTTTTTTTTCATCGCCAGAAAACGCCTTAAGGGTTTCAGGTTACACAGGTTGACATTGACAATATGACAATTGACAGGAAACGCCAACTTTGTAGATGTTGCGCATATCGATATTTGATGACAGGCGTATCGAATAACAAAAAGCTGACAACAAAGCAAATTCCACCAATAGAAAATTTAGGGCCGTGACGTCACGGGCCCAAAATCAAACTTAAAATTTTTTTAAGGGTTTCCGGAGGCCAAAAAAATCGGGAAAAAATATTTTTGGCCTTTATTTTCATGTGGCTTTGCAATAATAAGCTAATAAAAAAAATCATGAAAAACGCCTATTGCAAACTCACTCATGGAAAATGTTAAACTTTTCTCACATGTTGCAGAATATACCTACTATTGATGTTTTACATAGGAACATTTACATTTCCGCATTCCTTTCACCGATTTTCAAATCGAACGTGTTGTTACTTGTCGAAATAATGCGAGTGTCTTACGTTAGGTGCCGTCTGGAGTTTTTAAAATGAGTCAAAAAAAGATCCAATAATGTTTGTGATTTTTACATTATTGTTCATGTTTCTATATTTTTTCGTGTAAGCAATGGAAAAACTAGTATTTACAAAGGGTTTAATTACGAAAAAAAAAAGACGAAAGATACATAGAAAATTTAATTGCGAATTTTGTTAAAAACAAAAAATTGAATTAAGGGATATGATCCAAAGAAATTTTTACCAGTGGAGTACCACATTTTTTTAAAAACTTTAGGGAATATCCGTACGCACGCCATGAATAAATTTCAAAGTCAATTTTTTTAATGTTACTAGGGCACTATCAAATAAAGCTCTGGCTAAAATTTCGTTCCATTATCAAAACTACGTAATATGAAAAAATTTTTTTATTTTTTACTAAGAAGTCGATTGTTCAATGTATTTCCAACTATATTCTGAAAAAATTAAGATGCCGCACAAAATTTACTTATTAAAAAAAAAGTATAATTTTTAGTTTACGGGCTATTAATTTTCGGCACTACATTAGTAAGTTTAGTTCGTGTATTATTGATAATGATAATATAATAACTATGGTCTTTTTCCATTTGCATTAGTAAAGCAATATGCAACAACTATTTTACCACACACTATAATCCTATTTGTAAATTAAATTATCTATATAATTATATTTTGTAATGGTGTTTATCAATACCCTTATAAGCCAATGTAAATAACAGCTTTTATTTCTTACCCAAAATAACACATTTACGAAGCAAAATACTGTCCTTATGCACGTATAACCACTACTGGACATTTTTCATTAGATCCTATAAACAAAATAAAAACACTAATTTAGTACGTATATAAATTTAAACTGATAGGGATAATAACAATTTTATCATTTTTACTAAAATCTTATAAAATAACCTTTTAACCTTAAATAAAATTTGGTCATAATAATTATTGTTAATATAAACAGTCCGAAAAAAAACAATAAATTGTTTTTGCTTATGAATAACCAATATTAGTTGTTTAAACGTTTTATTTAAGCTTCTCTTCAAGTGGGACAACTTAAATGCCGGTTCCAGGATGTCCAGGATCTTTAAGCTTTCAATGCCTTTATCTCAAAAATAACTAGAGATCATTAAGTTTTATAAAAAAAAAAGGCATAGTTAAGTTTAACCCTTGCTAATTCCTTAAAAAGTTTCGTTTCTTATCGACGTAAATTAGCTATTGTAGATGACCATCTTTCCAGCTTTTAACTCATTAATGCTGGGGTACCTCAGAGCTCAGTACTAGCACCAATTGTATTTCCTTTTTACATCAACGATATTTTCTTTACCACAATCAGTCCCATTCAAAGTTTTGGTGACGGGGTATTAAATATTAAATCTTCCTAATTCTTAGTTTCTTAAGTCAGCCTTAAAGCCTGATTGGGAAAACAAGGGCGGTGATTATTTACAAGAGGGAATAACCCCATTTTTGGCCTTAAAATCGATGAATTGATGGATCATTAAATATTTTTTTAAATTCTTTGTTTTTATGGCGGATTAATGGTGATGATAGCGAAAATATAAAAAAAATAATATTTTAATTAAAAAATCAACTTTGAAAGTTCAAAAAATTGTTATTTTTGCAACCACTACTAACCAAAACTAACCACAACTTTTATTCTCATTGTCTTCAAACTTATTGTTATTTGTTTTCGCAATCTACGTTTAAAAACAAAGAATTAAAAAAAAAAGATGTCAAAATGAGTTTTGGTTGTTTTATAAATTTTCGTTTTTTATTATATATATATATATAATATATATATATATATATATATATATATATATATATATATATATATATATATATATATATATATATATATTAAAAAATAAAAAAAAAATAAAATAAAATTTTAAAAAAAAATTATAAAATTTTATTTTTTTTTTTTATATTTTTTATATAAATTAAAAAAAAAAAAAAAAAAAATTTAAAAATTTAATTTTTATAATGGAAAAATTTCCCCATTTAAATAATTAATAAAATAATAAATATTTTTTTAAAATTAAATTAATATTAATATTTTTTAAATATTTTTTATTTAAAATTATTATTTAATTTTTTATTTAAATTAAAAAATTTTTATTATATAATAATTAAAAATTTTTTTTATATTATAAAAAACTTTTTTTTTATATATTTTTACCCTTTTAAATTAATATATTTATTATTAAATAATATTTTTATATTTTAATAATTAAAAAATATTTTTCTTTTTCATTTTAATATTAATAATTATTAATTTTTTCTTTAATTTTAAATTTTTATTTTATTAAATATTTTTATGATTAAATTAAATTATTATATTTTTTATATTTATAATTAAAAAAAAAAAAATTTTTATAATCTATATTTTTTTCATAAATTAAATAAATTATATTTTTAATTATTCATGATGCATAGACAATAATACCCTTAAAAAAGAACACAGCAAAAAGTTATTCGACAGCTGACTTTAGAACACAGAAACCTTTTTTTTAAAAAATTTTTTGTAGTAGCACAAGTTGTGGTTTTTTTCTTTTACGAGCGATTCTAAAAAATCGGTCAGACTCACCCCAGTTATCTTATAGGCTACGTTTAAAAAAAAATTCTGTTTGTTATTCAGAAATAATTTACTTTTATTTTACTTCTGCACACATCTATTCCCAAAATACACATTCGGTAAGAGCGCTTTAAGTAAAAAGGTGAAAAAAAGGGTTATTTCGTATTTTTGGGAAAACCCCCCCAGAGTTTTTTTTTTTAAGAGTTAGAAGAAACTTTAAATTACAAAAGTTAAAGTATTTTAACTGAACTGTGAGAATTTGTCATCAGATAAAACAAAAGAGCATCGGAAATGTGTTTAAAAATATCAGGTTTGGTTTTTTTAAATAGAACGCCCTGTATATTATTATTTGAATGTTGTTTGTTTCTTTCTACCGTTTAACCAGTATTTAACTTTAAAATATTGCATATTTAAAAACATCTAAAAATAAAATAAGATATAACATAAAAGCATTGTTTTTTTACCGCAATCTACATTTTTTATTACATTAATATAATACAAATATTTAAATCAGTAATCGATTAACAAATTTTGTTATCTCGACAATCTAGATTTTTTAAATATGCAATATTTTAAAGTGAAATACTGGTTAAACGGTGAAAAGAAACATAAAACAAAATTTTTTTAAAATGGGGGGTAAAGGAAGGAAGTAAAAAAAAAAAAATTGTATACAATTATTCCATTAAAAAAAAAAATTTTGGGTTTTTTTTTAAACATATTTTCGATGCTCTTTTTTTTTATCTAATGAAAAATTCGGATGGTTCAGAAAAATTTTTTATCATTTAAATTTAAAATTTTTTTTAACTCTAAAAATAAAACTCTGGTGGTCCCAAAAAAAAAAAAACCCTGCCCCACTATTTCTGAATAAAAAAGGGGGCCTATAAACAATTAAAAAAAAATTTTTTTTGTCTTTGGTTAAAAAGAATTTCAATGATTTGGCATACATTTTTCTTATCTTAAGACAGACTACGTAGGCTTAAAGGTCAAATCAAAAGCTTGACGTTTCGCTGCTGTTGCAGTTCCCGTTTGCAAGTTAGACTTATGGCGTTTAGCACATCCATTTATAAACGCCGTCGCTACAGTATATATGTCGTTAGATGTTGGGTGGCACTGCAGCGAAACGGCAACGACAACGAAACGTCAAGTTTATAAATTGGCAGTGAAGCCCAAGTACTATCGTAGCGTGGGTGTCTTAAGTGACTTGTTTATAAACACGTTATTTAAAGTTTTGGAGGTTTAGGGGGAAAAAGGAAAAAAAATTTCCGTAGGCGAGCAACATTTCATGGGCCCAGATACTCTAGGGATAAAAAAACAAAAAAAATAGGAATTTTTGGGGGCCCCTTCAGGTAGTCTATGAAGGGAAACATCAAAGTAGCACTTTGTGTTATTTTATTGTGAACTGCTAGAAAAAATATTATTGGTCTTTGGAGCAGAAACGGGAAAAAAGGTACTTAAAAAAAGAGCGAGAGGCCCCCCACAAATCTTGAATGGTCTCGGGGGAAACTAATAGTTGTGGGAGACGCCTTCCCCCCAAAAATAAAAAAAGTATTACAGGTAGAGTCTAACTTGGAAGAGAAATTCAAGTTTTTTCAAAGTTGCTGTAGCTTTAGATTAAATGTTTTTGGACTAATTATAGTAACTATATTTAGTACAGTGGATGGGGGAAAAAAGCTGTTTGACCTCCGGATTTTTTTGTATCAAATTTTTATAAAATTTGGAATTAAAATTTTTACCCCCCAGATGAAAGTTTATATATGCTTAGGGTTTTCCTTTTTTTTTTTTGGGGTAAAAACCCCCTTTATGCTAGAAAATTAAAAAAAACCCAAAAAATAGACCTTATGTAAATTAAAATCATAGCTAAATATGTAGAATAAATCTTTTTTTTATGTTGTGAGTTATATCTAACATTATATTTTACCGTTTCAACCCTTAAAAATCACCCTTAATAACAAAAAATTCCAAAAAAAAAGTTTTTTTTTTTTAAAATTTTTTAAAACGCTTTTATTGTAGAAAAAAAAAAAATTTTTAAAAGTTTACGGGGGTAATAAATATTTAACTACCCAAAAACAACCTTTAAATAACCAACCCATGTGAGATTAAAAAAAAAATGACAAATTTAAACGATTTGATGAAACATAATTATAGTCCCGGAAATGAAGCTAAGAAATTGCAAAACCTCGCAATTTTTGTGTCCTGCATCGATTTGTACAAAAATTTCAAATAAGGCACTTCCCCAACCCTCCACTTTAAATTCTATTTCATGGTGATGTGCGCTGTTTTTTTTTAAAAAAAGGGAAAACAAACCCCAATTGTCAAAACTTGGAATAACATTTTAAACCTTAAGATGGGAAAAATTTGGGGGGTTTGGTTAGTTAATTTATGATTGTTTTTATGCTTAAGAATAAAATTTTTAAAATATTTCAACCCTTAAAAAAAAACCCCCTTTTAGAGTTTAAAAATTTAAAAAAAAAAAACCAAAAAAATGATTTATTTACCATAGTGATTTTTTTTTTTGAATGCTGTTGCTTAAAATATGTACTAATTTTTTTTTCGCAACTTTTCGCCCCCTTTAAATCAACCCTTATTTTAGCTTAATTAAAAAAAAAAATTTACCCCCAAAAAAAAATTAAAGCTTGACAGATTTAATAATTAAAAATATTCCCCAAATATTACCAATTTCATTCTTTTGCAAATTTTCTATCCCAAAAAACCCCCCTTACAACATTTTGTTATAAACCAATATAATAAATATAAATAGGAAAAGAAAGTGGGGAATTCATACAAAAATTATACCGGTAAAAGTATAAAGTATACCAGTTTTATAGAATATTATGCTTCGAAGTGGCCTATTCGACTTTTTCCAAAAAAAAGTTCATTGGTTTTTTCAACATAGACCATTTAGTTTTAATGATAGAAAGTTTGTACAGAATAATTTTGTAGGGTTTTTTAAGAGCTATAAGGCTATGCAAATTAAATCATGTTTAATCCTTTAGTTTTTAATGGGATGATGATAGTTTTAAAATGGGATGAGTTTAAAGGGCTAGAATAAGGTGGTCCTTGTTCGTAAATAGAGACTTTAAACTTTCATATCTGGCCAAATATTTATTTTACAAAAAAATATATGTAATAAAAAACTTTTTACCAAAAAAGCTAAATTGGGGTTCCCCCGCATTTTTTCTTCTTCAGTATCCATATCTGGCTAAATATTTTTTTTTCAAAAAAATATTTAAAAAAAAAAATTTTTTCCAAAGAAGCTATAATTCGGTACCCCAGCTTTTTTTTGTATCTCAGTATTGTTGGAGTTATTTTGAAGAAAATGGCTTTTTTTACGAAATTGGGGAAAAATTTTGTTTTCATTTTAACCCCAATTTTTTTAAAAGTATGCATTTTAATTTGGTTAAACTTCTGAATGTATAAATAATACAAAAAAAAAACGCAAAAGGGGGACAGATCTATTTTAATTAGGGGGGGGAATTGGGGGTTTTTTTTTAATGATCTTTTCGTAGAATAAAGTATGGACAGACGTTATTTTTATCATAACTCGCTCAATTTTCATGCTAAAAACTCCTTTTTTTTTTTTAAAAGGAAGGTGTTATTATATACTTTAAAAAAAACCTTAAATGTTTTCCTCGAAAAATGCAAATTTTTTGCTTTTTTACTTTGAATCTTTCAAATTTAACATTTGACGAAAAAAAATAACCATTAACAAGCCGTAGCCCCCGGCTGTATTGGGTGTAGAAAAATTATAAATTAACATTTTTTCTATTTTTTTTTTTTTTTAAAATACAATTTTGCTTTCCACAATTTTTTTGATAAAATGCATATTTTTGAGTTATTCTTTTAAAAACCCCCTTAAAAACTCATTTTTTCGTCGAAAAAAATTTTTTTTTTAATTGCGAAAAAATCGAAAAAAATTTTTGAAACGTTTTACGAAAAAGTGTAAAGATCATTTTTTTTTAAAATTACTTTCTTTGTCGATTCCTGTAGTTAAAATGTAAAAACAATTTCCACCCCCCCAAATGGGGTGCAACCACCCCCCGGGAAAACACACCTCGGCCGTATAAACTTTGATCCTTGGGCTATTTCCTACCCATTGTGAAAATTTCAAGTAAATCCATGCAGGACAAAAAAACTCCTAGCCAAAATGCCTCATCTCCTGTGCTAATTATATATTATTAAAGATTTAGTAAAAGTGTGGAAAAAACCTGATAGATGCAAATAAAATATGATGTTTAATTGGAAGTTATGATAAACTATCGTGTTTTTAAATGCATAAATTCCGGATACTTACACATTGACGAAAAAATAATTTATTTATATTTTTTGTATGGTTTTCCATGGGATTATGATCAGACAAATGGAAAGAAAAGCAAAATAAAGTATCGGCAGTTCCGGCTTATTGTTTTGCTAAAGAGATTTATATTTTTTATCAGAATTTATTAGTTAAGTTATAATAAAATTTCTAACTGGACATTATTCCACATGGATATCTGCATTATTCTGCGATTGTTGTCCAAATCAGGAGACATTTCTCGTTTGGCTTAAATACAAACCAGTATACTTTGGACATCAAAATTATGGAGATTTAATATATTTCCACGTAATAATAAATACTTTATTTTGCTTTCAAAAATATTTTTACTTGGGCATTTTATTTTTTTTTAAAATTTTTTAGACTGACAAAAAATTTGCCAAAATAATCATTAAGCTTTTATTTAAGTTTATCCCTCGTAACTTATATTTTTTGAATCCAAGCAATGGTGTAGACATGTAGACGTAGACGAATCGCAGCCTTGTGATTTTTATACTACTTTAATAGATTAAAACATAAAGTACTATTCGGGTGTAATCCTCTAAAAATAAAGATTTTATTTATACGACTTCAAACTTAAATTTTTGGCACTTTCAAGGAACTGTTGAAAGTGATTGTGATTTAAATTGTTATTTATTTTTATTATTTAAGTTGTCGTTTAACGTATGAAAGTATTATCAAAGTATTTTGTTCTCTCTGTGTGCCTCAAATACAGGGTGAGCCAACGAAAACGAAACGGAGGCTATTGTGAGCATTCTTATTATTTTTTTTTAAACCCTCGTTCCCGTCAATTTTATTTCTAAAAGGAACATTTACTAATTAGGAGGCGTCCATAAATTACGGAGGAATTTTTCTTTTTTGGGCCCCCCCCCCCCTTTCCCCCCTGGTGAGATTTCGTAAAATTTTTTTCAACCCCATTCCTACCCCCCCAAAACTCACGTGAGACTTTTTAAAAATTTGTGTTTTGGCTGTAATCGCGTTGGATTATAACTGTGCCGCTCTGCGGGGTTCGGACAAATACGACAAAGACTATTGTATGAAATTTCGCCATATTTTCATTCTAAAAATTTTTTTTGACTTTAATTTAAGTTTACTTTAAAAAAATTTTTTTATACCGTTTTCTTTTAAAAAAAAAATTTTAGTGATATTTAAAAACCCCCCCCCTCTTCCCCAAATGAGTTTTAAAAAAATTTTTTAAAACTTTATCCTCCCCCCCCTTGAACACGTTAAAAAATTTTTGGCCCCCCCCTTTTATGTTGCCCATTTTTATTCCTAACCTCTTGGGGGGGGGAGGCAAAACCCCCAAAATCTTAAATAGGAAGAGTAGTTCAGCGAGACCTCAATTCAAATTTTTTTTAAAATTCCCCCCTTTACGACGATACCTATAAAAGGGTTTTTTTAAAAAAATTTTTTTTTTTTAAAAAAATTTTTTTTTGCACTTAAAGTTAAAACGTATTTGAAATAGTTACCTTATAAAAGATGATTAAAGGTCTGTTTGCGCATAAATTTGAACTGGTAGAGTAAATAATACTGATGGTGAAAAAAACAAATTTGCTCATGCTTTTTTTACGTGTTTTTTTTAAAATTAAAAGGTAGATAAATCTAAAGTCTAGCAATTTAAATGATACAAAAATTTTGTCAAGTACACCACAACACAAAAAAAAAAAAGAGGTCTGACGTTACATGCGATATATGTATCCCGAATTTTTTTTTCCTATCGGAACACGCCCCCGGGGTGTCCGAATTGAGCTACCCCCCCCCAAAAACTTAAAAAAACCCCTTTAAAAAAATATGTCAAAAAAAAAAAAAAATTTTTACAATAAAACTTCAGCAAAAATATAGGAAATTTGTTTTTTTTTTTTTAAATGTATATGTATGGGGGAAAAAAAAAATATAAACCCCCCCTTCAGAATTAATTTGACACGTCTTTTTTTTTTCTAACCAAAAATTTAAACCCCCCCTTTCCCAAAAAAAAAACCCTTTTTCCCCCACAAATTTAGTATACGGGGGTTTTGTTTTTTGGGGATCATGAATGCAAAGTCAGATTTGCAAAATTTAAAATGGCGGGTTTAATATGGCGGACAAATATCTAACTCTTCCAAATTCCCCCTTTTAAAAATCCAGTTTTAAAGGGGAAAGGGTCGCTGATCATGATTTTGGGGTTAGCTTTATATTTTTTTTAAACTGGCAGATTCAAGGGGGGAAACGATATTTCAAAACCCCCCAAAATTCTTTTAATGATCTGTATACAGTAACTTATTTAAATAAATTGTTAATGTTTAAATGAAAAAAATCTCCAAAACTACTTATTTTTAAAATTTCACAGTGTTAGAGATCGTTAAAAAAAGGGGAAACAAAATTTTTAAAAAAAGAGGTAAAACCCCCCACTTCCATTTAGGGCTTTAGGGGTTGTGTCATCCCCTCCTGAGGGTTTGCAAGTAAGAGAATAACGTTATAATTATTAAGTGTCCATCACAAAAATAAAATTGACGGGTCTATGGGTGTCTCGTTTTCGTTGGCCCACTCTATATATACATACACGTATATTTTTATGAAGGTAATAAAAAAGTAATAATTTAAAATTAAACAAATGGAACAAATTCATAACACTATGTTAAAGATGAAATAAATACATGGATTTGATTGATGCAGAGTATTTGATGTATTATTAACTTTTTTTGGGGGTTTTAAAAAAAAATTTAATAGCGCTGAACTATAAAAATATTACTAAAGATCTAAGGGTTTTTTTAAAAAAAAAAAAAAACAACATATTGGGATAAATAAAGATCAAGTACCATTTAAACAATCGGGGTTAAAAATACATATTTATTCTTTAATTTCAAATATAGTTTAAAATTTAAAAATATTTTTTTTAACTACTATGTGTGCATTGATTTCTAAATGCATGTTTGGCCCATTTTCTTTCGGGGTTTCCCCCCCAAAAATGCCTAACTTCTGGACTATCCTTTTTTTAAAGTCTAAATAATGGTAAAATGTTAAAAAGAAAAAAATATATGGCATTTTTTTTTTTCGAAACTACATTTCTTTGCTATCTACTCTTTAGTAAAGCTTGTGTTGACTAAATTTTCTTAAACAACGGTTTAGTTTTAAGCTCCAAGGAATTTAAAATGTCAAAGTATTCGATAATTCACCCTTCATAAAACAGTTCACTTCTAATGGGAACGCATAACATAAAGTCAGGAAAATGAACGTGCACTTTATGTACTTTTTAAAAAAGAACTGGCGATAATTTAAAAAATATTATGATAGTGTAATATTCTAAATACTAGTTAAGTTATTACCATTTTATTATTTCTTTTTACGGTTTAGTAAAACATATATATTTTTAATAAATAAAGGAGCTTTGTATTTGGTGCAAATTTTGTTTATTGCTAAAATCCTAGCAAAACGCTTTCGGTAATCCAATCAACATCGGTGCCATTTGTCAAAAAGTCAGTAAAGGAGCATACATAAAGTAAAACTATATAACAATAAACAGTATTACATTTGGCATCACAAAACACTTAAAATTAAAAAAAAAATGTATCATTTTTAATAAGAAAAGCACTGAAAGTAACACTTAAAAACAAACCCCTATATTTTAATTTTTGGGTAGAATACGTTACTGGTATAATGTTAAACAGTGCGGGTCTGTAATTTGAAATAAATTCAAAAAATCAAAAACAATATTATTGAACAGAATTGAGGAAACATTATATCAATGTTAATAAAATATGGTTTATTTAAGAGTAAAATTAAAAAAATTATGATAAAAATTTAAAAATCTAAAAAATGTGTTCCGTTTTTTAAAAAAAACCCCTTGATAACGTGAGATTCCACATTTGGGACATACTGTATAAACATTTCTTTCACAAAAAGGAGCGCGACTAAGGTTTGATCCAATGCCGCAAAATACCGTCTATTGTACAATCATGCGCAAGCTCAGTCAAGATGCTTCAAGGATATCAAAACGTTGCCCGTTAATTACCAAAATAATAAAAAGGCCTGAATGACTTTTGATTTATTTGCAGATTGATAAAAAAAAGTGAACGCCGATATGAGGGCCCACACAGCTCACAACAATATACCCAAATTGGACTATGTTAAATTATTGTACTTACCCGCCAATACCACAGGTAAATTGCAGCCCGTGGATCAGGGTATTATCAACAACTTTAAGGTTTACTACAGAAAGAAAGTTGAATAACATGTTCTTAAATCTATAGAAGATAATAAAAGCCCTGAAATCAAAATCCTTCAGGCCATGAGATTTGCGAGAAAAGCTTGGTTTTCTGTTAGCAAAACCACAATTAGTAACTGCTACAAAAAAGCTGGATTTAAAGTGACGAATGTACTTGAAAAAGAGAAGGTAGAGATCTGTGCAGCGTATCCAAAATGGAACAAAATAATTACCGCCTGTAGGAACGACGAAAATGACCACCAGCCGACTTTTCAGGATTTCGTTTCTATGGACGATGATGTACTCATTTCAGAAGAACTTAATAATGATGACATCGTTTTTATGAATTCTTTTTTGGACACAGAAGAAGAAGTAGAAGAAGATTGTGGAGAAACTTTAGTAAAAATTCAAAAGCGTGAGGCGATGGAAGCTTTAGAAACATTACATAAGGATTTCAAGATGTCAAATATTGATGATTCTAGTATTTTTGATTAAATTTATTCCATCGAGACACAGGTTTCAGCAACTAGCAATCAAATACAAGCAAAAATAACCGATTACTGTAAGTCATAAACTTTACTGTATTGTATTATGTACATATATATTTTTTATATGTAATAAATAAATACATACCTACATTTAATTCATAAAAAACGCATTTTTATTAACATTTCCACCTCTATAAATGGAATAACGATACATTTTCTTATAAGCGGGCCCCTCTGTAAAGGACAACAACTTTTTAAAACCCCTTTTTAATTTGGGAAAAAAGGAGAAATGAAAACCTCTTTAAAAAGGTTGGTCATTTAAACCCCCAAATTTAAACCCGGTTTTACTATAAACCCAAATTTCCCAAAGGGGGTTTAAGATGTATTAAAGATCTCTTTACTGTTCCAACCAAACTTGTGATCGTTCGTAAACCGTTTCCGAACCGTCATTTCGATCCCGATGAAAATCTGAAACACTGCGCGTTCAAGCTTCGTCGTTTTTGTACTGACATAAAACCGTGCAAAGTCGACACTTGCGCGTTTGATCGATTCTAACACTTTTGAAACCGTCTTTACGGCGGAACAAAAACCATGGGTTGGAACAAACCTTAAACAAATACTAATTGACGGGTCTGAGCATAAAAAAAACTTGTTTTAATTTCATGAATTTATTCTTAGTTACTGGAACATTTTATAGTTTACACGTAGGCATGCTTCATTGCTGGATTTTCACCTACGACAAATGTCACCTATGATAATTGGGTTTCGAAACAAGCCTCTGCTAGGATTTTAGTAATAAACAAAATTTGCTTTAAATACAAAACCCTTTTATTAATTACACTTCTAGGTGCCCAAAGTTAAAATAATTGTTCATTCTTTCTATTTTTGTTATGTTCGTCTGTCCATTACTCTGTCTTCGAGGGTCACATTTTTTTATTAATTTTTATTTAATATTTCTCTTTTTACAAAATGGAAGATTTCTTTTTCGTGTACCCCATTATGTGCGGTATCGTTAAAAAGGCTTTTAAAATTTAATAAGTTTGTTATAGTAAAACGTTTTTAGGGTGCATTGGTAAGGAGAGAAAAATCTCTAACATTGTTATTAGTCTGTTTTTTCTACTATATTGGATAACGAATTTCCAAAAAAAAGTAGTATTTGATGTATTCGCTAGATGGGACTACTTCGATGCAGAGGCCAGGATATAGCCTAGTGTTACAACTAAGTGTGCGATTGATCCTAGAGTGGATGTATCTGAAAAATACTTCGACAACTCTTTATTAAAAAAGTCATGACCTTTTTTCTGACAACTTTATCTTTTTTCAGATTTAAAATAAATTAAAAACTTTACGAAAATTAAAATTAAAACGTATAATTCTCTCCGAATTAAATTTTCTGCTCATTAAACTCGTAAATGATCTTCCTACATACTTTTTACGTATATCTAAATAATGCGTCTAATTTGCAAATAAGAAAAAATAATGTATTAATATATTTTCCATGTAAATTATATCACAAACAAACTAATTTTTACATTTTTTAATGAGTTAGAACCAGCAACCTTGAATATTTTTTACGTATTTACCTATCTGTAGATACGTATGTATAAAAATTTAATACCACCCAAGCATAAAAAAACAACACTGTTATCAGTATTGACAGTTTTATCGGTACAATTATTAAATAATTTTATTACACGTAGCAAAAACTATTCTAATTAGTTTGCTGGTTTTTGCAAATCAAACTTTGATGTTGGTACCTAATCTGGAGATGACGAAAGTTTTGTCAGTTTTTCAGTCGCGGCAAAGGGTGTTCGTTGTTATTGCCGCTCTAAAGCCGCGTTTACACCAAAGCTTTTCACTAAGTTTTTCACAAGTTTTCACTTCAGTTTCACAAGGCAATTTGTTCCTTTTTTTACAAAATACAGCAACTTTTTCTGTTTTCCATTTGTGGAGAGACAAATCTTCCACTAAATTTTGGTTTCCCGCGGAGTGTAGGTAAAAATCAAAGAAAGTTGACAACTAAAAGTGGAAGATTTGTTTTTGCGCGCTTTGCGCAAGCAAATTGTAGAAAACTAGTGGAGAACTGGAGAACTACTGCCTATACCTTTCGCGCCTATTCTTTCGCAACAAGTTTTCCACTTGTTTCTCTATATTTAAGTTTTCTACAAAAAATTTTTCACTCGTTGCTCTAATTTAAAAAGAGCAACTTTTAGTTTTCTACAAACAATCTTTTGTTGTTAATTTAGTGTAAACACGCCTTAAGAGAAGACGCGTTTGGTGACGCCTATGAAAAAGAGTTTTTTAATCGTTAAGTTTCGTTAAATTAAAAAGTAAATAGAAATAATACAATTATTTTTTATTATAATAGTAAAAAAAATTAATTAAAATACTAAAAAATTTCATCAATTCAAACGGAAAACAAGTGATATTTTTTAAACCATAAAATATAATAGTCTGATTAAAAATAAAAAGTCCCTGTCGTAATATAACAAAAAGTAAAACTTACAAATAATAGCCTTACAAAATTTACTTACGCGTAGGTGAGCAAGAATAATAATAAAAATTTAAAATGTTTCTAATTTTTAATTTATTTCCAGTAAATTTTTTAAGTTAAGTTATTTACAAATACTGATAAATCCTAAATTTTGAAAGCATTACTAAACTTAATTAAAAAGTAATTATTTGTTAACTCACTTAATATATAATAATTCCAAATATCAAAAAAGTCAAATCCAGGCTGGTGCTTTTAAATAAATGTCTTTAGTCTAAACTTGAGCAATTAACTTGTAGTTTCAAATTCAAAGGTGACATTGGCTAATTTTAGTCTTTGAGCTCTATCCCAAGCTACTCTCCAGCACTGACCAACACTTATGGAACAGCTGAATTTCGCACAGGCTCGGAAAGGATAATTTTTAAAAAAGAAAGAGAGCTTTCTTCTAGAAGATTATAGAGTACTATCCCAATCTTCCAGGGTGTTTTTTAGGTAAATAGTCACCCCGCGTAGCTACTTTAAAAACCGAACAATTTAACGACTCACAAGATTCTGAATTCTTGCAATAACTTCTTTAAACTAAAGAACATCCACCTCATACCACACTGGCTTGTCATAAGGGTTGAGAAATCACGAAAATCAATCACCTACTGTGTAAATGCGGGGTATATTGCTAGCGATTGATTGACGCACCGATCGACTAGAGGAGTAGAGGGGAAATATACTGACTGCATCCCCCCACTCCTTCCCATGCACCCCCCCACTCCAAGCCCCGCCCCTTGACCTTGACCTTGACCTTGAATGGCCACGTGTGCGATACGTCATATAACCTTGAATGGCCAGATGTGCATACCCCCCACTCCTTTCCCAAGCCCCGCCCCTTGACCTTGACGGTGACTTTGACCTTGGTCGACCTTGACCTTGACTATTGATGGTGGGGGTTGTATGGTTTGTAATAAAAGCAGGCATTTTGCTTAGTGAATGACATAATCAACAACACATCTGTTTGTGCTACTGCTGCTGCTGCTATTGTTGTAGTTACTATAGTTACTATTACATAAAACTGTGTCTGTTACTTAAACGTGATTTGTGCAAGTGTTTGTTTAAGGTATTATTTTTGATATTTAAATAATATATTTTTAACTATGAACATTACTAAAGAAACTTTAGAAAATATAAATATTATGATTAATAAAGAAGCTGACAATTTTAATCGCAAAAAGTTAGTTGATTTAATTCCGGGGGTTCCATATGTTATAAAGAAAATTGTTCCTATGAATACACAATTTGGGAAAACACTTCTTGCTACACTTTTTTATCGGGTTAATAGTGAAACATTTGCTCTATTTATACCGAGTCGTGTGTCTGACAATATGTCGAGCGATGTTGTTTCAGCAATGAACGCTTC
>JAHBCN010012529.1:0-26505 GCA_019359885.1 Listronotus oregonensis
TAGGTTTCTTCTACCTCGAGAATAGCCCCAAAATTTTGATATGTCAATGAGTGAGTGAGTAAATAAATTAGTTAGTAGTTAAATAAATGATTTTTAAAATCAAATATATCAGAAACCACTCGACATAACTTTTTAAATTTTTCTGCAGGCTATTAGAAAATGTATGTTAATTTACATTCCAAATCTAATACCTTTATATGAAACGATAACGAAGTTATGATAGGGGAAAACATGTTTCATACTCAATATACACACTGCGTGCATCAGGCGGTTAGTTTCCAATATTATTTTTATGATCACCTTTGGGATTTTCCCTATTTAAACATAATTTAAAAATGTTTGGTCAACTCATACAAAAATTTAACAAAGGTTTAAATTATAAATTTAATCTATAATTTCAGGGTAATTTTTACATAATAAATTGAACTAATTTAATTTTTTCGAGGTAAATGTCACGGGTAACCTAGCAAGCATTTTATAATAATTTATTTTTCAGTAAATAATATACATCCTTTTAGTGTAGTTGTCTAGTAATCATTTTAGAAATATGTTTGCTGCTCGTTTGTTATATGTGTTGATTTTTCTAAAATTGTGTGAAAAAGGAAGCTCTAAAATAAGTAACTATTACCATTTTTTATAATTGCAGCAATATACTAGAGATAAAATACTTACTTTTTTTAAAAAAGCCAAAAAAGTTACTGAATCATACAAGAAGTGTTGTTGAGGGTATATAAAGGCTTAACTGGAACTGGGACTTAGTTTTATGCTATGCATTATTAATTTTCTGCCTGGTTAAATGTTTTTTTCTTAAAAAAATATTTATTAATATCCCAATAAGGCAAGTTTTTTATGGCCGAGCAGGCTGAGCTAGCGAGAGAGGCTATAAACTTACGAGAACAATAAAGCTATGTTTGTGTACGTTTATAACACATACAAGGCTATTACATTCCAAACAGAACTGTGCGCGTTATAGTGTTGCCAACCAGGCTCGCTGAAAATTCCCAATTTTTAAGTGAAAAAATCCCTAGAATTCCCTAGATCAAAATTAAATAGAAAAATAATTTACGAAATGACTTTATTGTCAGAAAAGTTCAAAAAATACATAAAAATAAAATCTGAAGGTAACAATGGACATAGAAAAAGGAATTAACAAAAATAAAAGTTTCTAAACAAAAAAAATCAATTCTAAAAATTCTTAAAATTAATCTTTTTTTTATAAAAGTTTTCCTTTTTTATAAGACTTAAATGCTTTTCATTTAATGAATAATTTTGGCAGCAGTTTTCACTAGAAAGACGAATTAAACACACTGCATTTAATGCCTCACTGGATATTTTATTTCGCTTTTTATTTTTAACGTCGGTAACGACTGAAAATACTCGCACATGCAAAGAGATACTAAGTAGCAGTTGATCTGTCATTCCCCGAAACCCGATACCACAAATAAACCCGTATTAGATTAATTAGCGCAACAAGAGGCAATTTTTCAAAGATCAAACCATAACCCAGGGTATAAGGATTTAATAAGTATTTGTCATTAGTAGTCCATTTAATATTAAAATTGATAAATTGACTAAAATTCTATAAATTAAACTGAAAACAATCCAAAGTTAAACATTCCCTAGATATCAGATAAAATTCCCTTTTTCCCTATTGTAGAAAAAAAATCCCTAGAACTAGGGAATAATTCCCTAGGTTGGCATCACTGCCGCGTTAGCTCAATACTTAAGCGGGCCTTACACGATCGATCATAAACGACAGTCTGACTGAACAATCAGACTGTCAATCCTGACTTCAATCTTGAAATCCCTACACGATTCTTGAACTAACCCAGAACGGCTCAGAACTGTATGCGCGTTAGCTCAATACTTAAGCGGGTCTTACACGATCAATCATGAATCGCAGTCTGACTGAACAATCAGACTGTCAATCCTGACTTCAATCTTAAAGTCCCTACACATATCATTTAAACTGACAGTCTGATTAAAGTAATTTTAGCTCAGTTGACATTAAAACACCAAACAGTGCGGATTTAAATAATGTCTCTAATATAAATATAAGTTTTAGTTTAGTTTAAAAAATTTAAGTTAAATTAAAAAACAAAATGACTAAAAATACGAACTATTTTATTCCTTACCCCTCTTTTCTCGATTTAAGTAATTAAACTAGAAGGGCTCTCTGTGTCTTCCAAGAATTTTAATGCATAAAATACCTCTGAGGTGGGCTTGTATATTTCATCGGTTCCTGCTTCAGTTCTCGATGAACTTTTAATTTTGTTAGATTAGATTAGATTATTTGAGCGGAGATGGCAAATATAACCTCCACCACTGCAACCTTACCAGATTTATTGTGGTTTCTCCTATCGTTCTTAAGAGTACCTTGTCCAGGCCCGTCTTCTTAACTAGACCACAGAGTCTTGACACTGGCCACTCCATATATCTTGCCGGTTTTGGCTTTTACTCACCAAGCCTAGTAAACCTAAGCCTACATAGTGCTTCGCAGTGGCACCACACATGTACGGCTGTTTCTTCAGCCTCCTGGCAGAACCTACACAAGCTATCCTCAACCAGGCCCATTCTTTCCAGATGCTTGTTGAGTTTGCAATGTCCTGTTAGTTGACCTGCCGTTATCCTTACGACTTTACGACTGTGGCTCAGTAGGTCCGAGGTAAACTTGGCCGAGCAGGCCTTAATGAATTGCTTTGCTTGTCGTTGTCCTGGTGTTTGTAACCACCAGCTTTGAAACTCTCTGTCTACCCAGCTCTTAATAGATGCTTTAAGGAGGCCTGCCAAGATTCACAGAATGGCTCAGGACCTATCATTTCCATGGCTGATCCTCTTTTGACTAGGTCGTCGGCCTCTTCGTTACCTGGGTGGCCCTCGTGTCCTGGTACCCAGGCTACCGTAAGTTTGTTTGCCAAGCCGACTTTATCCAGGGCCTGTATACAGTCCCCCACTAGTTTGGAATTAACTTTTGGAGAACTGATGGCCTTCAGGGCCGCTTGGCTGTCTGAGTAAATGACGATGTTTTTTCCTTTACTCCCTTTTTCTTTTATCAGCACGGCACAATGCATTATTGCTGCGATTTCCGCTTGGACTTAAGGTTATCTTTTCTCTAGACTTGTCTCTATAGATGCCAGCTCCTACTCCCTTGTTGGTCTTGGAGCCATCTGTATACCAGATATGATCGGCTTTGATTGAAGGGCCTTCTTTCCAGTCCTCCCTATCTGGTATGACAATCCGAAAGTGTCTGTTGAAGATGAAACGAGGGGTTGACTTGTCCGAGGGCATCTCAAACAATGGGCTGACCTCTTGGTCCCCCTCTATTTCCCATCTTGAGATCCTTTGATGTCCTATAATTGGAGTTTGACCTCGTTTGAGTCTATAGAGTACCGCCTTTACTTCTCCCTGTATGTAAGTGTGGAGTGGCGGCAGGTTTAGCAGCACTTCCAGGGCTGCGGTTGGGGTTGTTCTCATAGCTCCCGTGATGCATACGCATGCTAGCCTTTGCACACTTTGAAGTTGTCTGGTTGCTACGGTCTGCGTGACCCTTGCCCCCCAGGCAACTAAGCCGTAGGTTATCATGGGTCTTATTAACATTTTATACAACCACAGGTTCATCTTTGGGTTAAGTCCCCAGCTTTTTCCACAAAGCCTGCGACATCTCCCGAGGGCGATTTTTGCCTTCTGAACAACTTTGTTAAGGTGTGGTCCCCAGTTCATATTTTGGTCAAAAATGACTCCTAGATACTTGACCTCTTTTGTATTAATTTTGTTACGCTCACGTCTAAAATTTAAACGTAGAATGTTCAATTTTTTAGTAACGTCCTTGAATGTGACGTTTGGTTTTATTTCTTTATATATTATAAGAAGTTTTTCTAATGCTATTTTTTTTAATTGTTCATATAACTAGGAAGGGCTTTATTCCAAAGTTCTGGAAAAGATTCATAAACTGCTATAAATCGTTGCAGGCAATCGCGATCATTAACACTTGCTGGTAACCAAAAAACAGTCAGTCTCCCTTTTATTTAATGTGATTAAAGCTCGGATTTGAAAATATTTGGACATCCGTCAGTCCCTTCATTATTCATCAGTCTTGACTTTACACCTTCAATCGGAATGTCAATCTTTGCTCTGAATGTCATTAATGATCGTGTAAGGCCCGCTTTAGAATCGTTCTCTGACGGTTCCAGAATTATCGGACATTTGAAAATCTCGAACGCATTTTAAAGAATTCTAATATTTAAAATTAAATTGCGCGCCAAAAATATAAACCACAACATAACCCAATCGCTAATATTTCTTTTTCCATTTCATTGCCACAGCGAAAAAAACCCAAAATTTAATAAATTGAAATACTCACGACTCGACAAAACTAACCTAATACTAATTTAGTAGGTTTTGGGGGGTTAGAGGGAATTTGGGTTTTGTGCCCGTGGAGACTTTTGATCAGCGTGTTGAAAACTATTACTTTGCAAAGTTTGAAAACAATTGGTCGAAAACCATTTTCCATAGGAAAATTGCGTGGTCCTTTATAGTGCATTTATCCCCGAAAACAGTTGCTCTAGGGACCTAAATAGGATATACATTTTTAACGCAGAGGGAATTATAGTAACTTCTTTTTAATAAACAGGTCAATCATACTAAGCTTAAAAAAAGTTATGCCATCTAAAACAAGTGGGGTAGGAAGTAGCTGGCCCCCTCTACCAGCTACATAAAAAAAATAGACGAATGAATCTCTCGCCTTTAAAAAACCCCAAATCCCCAATTTTGTTACGCTATCATTTAGTAAAGAAATTATTATAAAAAAACGAAAAAAAAATTAAAAGTTTGACACACTGTATCTTGATTATTATCTACTTTGGGATTAGACAAGTTTACGTTAATTGCATTATTTCGACCTAAGGAACTGCTGTTGCTCTGTGTCCCATTAAAATGATTGCTAGAAAAGGGTTAAAAAAATTTGAATTAAGATACTGATCTAAAAGCTATATAAAGCTTATGTAAGTAGTAAGCACCCAATATTGCCAACGCTCGATTTGGCAAAATAAAATTTATTGTTATGCTCCATTTAGATTTTAAACTTAAAGTTGTTAAAGTATTTAAATATAACCTACGCAAGGCCCGGTGTAAAATTAATTGTCTGTATAAAATTTCATTTATTATTTATTGATTTTCCACATTCCAATTTATCTTTTCATCATCGTCTTTTATAGATAGTCAGTTTTGTGCACTTGATAATCATAATGTAGGCAGATGCATTTCTACTGCATTATGTCCACATGCTACAAATTCATCACAGCCCGCAAGTGGCTCACTCCAAAGGACATGTGAATCCGGGACAGTATGCTGTAGAGTATCAGCGAAAATAGTTACGCCAGTCAATGCAAATCCGAATCCCATACCAGCTGTTCCCGCTTCGGCTCCATTACCAGCATCTACTACGTCACCTCCACTATGGGTTTCAGGTTGGTAAGATGTTTTAGGCATAAGTAGAATTATATAAATTTCGATAAAAAAACATTTACCAGTATTGTTTAGGTTTTGAGGTAAAGTGAAAATTGTTTATTTTTAATGCTTTAATTTTATTTAACCTGACCTGACCTGAATATAATAAATTAAGTTGAGTTCTACATATTTTAGTAATATATTTGCTAGAATCAGACTTTTTTATTGTTTGTTGAAGGTCTTAAAAAATCTTTCTCAAAAACATTCTGTGTTCCAAATATTGTTTTTGCTTCTTCAAGATTTGTTAAAAATAGTATTTTTATTACTATAATATATATGTACAGGGTGTTTTTTTTCGTTGGTATTATAGGGTATAGGCTAAATGGTAAGAGATACAAAAAAACTAAGATACATGTCCCGTTCTCTTTTTTGGTGTTTAGCTTAATGAGACAATCAGATCTACGCTAACTAAACTGCTCAACAAAAAATCGTACCATTTAATTTTTAGACCCATTTTCAAGCTGCTGTAACTTTTTAAAAATTAACTTTTTTGAATATCTAAAATGAAGTTTAAAACGGCGTTTCTTCTACTTTAGGCTGTATTGCATTTAGTTTTAGTAAGATAAATATTATCATGATGTACAGGGTGATCAATAGAGTGCTGCAAAAAAACAAAAAATTGAAGTGTGTTTCATTTCAGTGGTAATTTTTTTTGGGCGTTATAATATGGGTTGTTACCAAGGTCATATCAATATCTCTAGACGTTTTTGCCAGTTTTTAAATTGAGCACCTTTGGCTTGCGATACACTTCTAAACGTCAAATTTTGGTAATCAATTCTTTAAAAAGCTATAACTGGAAAATAGATTGACGGATTTCAACAAGTGTCTCATATTCGGAAAGCTCATTTCATGTAGATTTTTTATGTCCTAAGCACTTTTCGATACATTATAATTTTATGAGGATACGGAGCCAACAAATACCAAAAACGTAGCTGATTTAGAAATCCTAAATATAGGGTAAATTATGGAACGCCAAAGGGACCATATGTGTGTGTTTTGTTTTAAAAATGGCCAAGTTGAAGTTTGTGTCAATATCTCAAAAGGATTTCTACCGTTAATCGATTTATCCTGTTTAAGTGCCTGTAAACTTATTCAGCAATAATGCGTCGTTATTATGGCATTAGGTCTGAATGGTAGGAATTCCAACAACGTCTTAAAGTTTTAAACATAAATTAGGGTATTAAATAATGAAGAGCATAATAAAACAACTTGGATGACATGGCAAATGCAATAAGAGTGGAATGGAACGATATTCCCCAGAACTTCCTTGCAAGCTTAGTGAATAGCATGCCAAGAAGGGTAGAGGAAGTTAGAAGGGCTCACAGGGGACCCACCCATTATTAATTCTAATGTTTTTTTTGTTTGTTACATCAATAATTTTATCAAATGCCATTGTTGTTTTTAATATTGTTTATTAAATGTAATTTTACGCAATTGAGATTCATAAAAATATTTCATCTAATGAAAATGTTTTATTTTTTAACGTTTATTAAAACATGTGTAAAATGGATTACTGGGAAATTCTAAACTTACATTCATCTAGGATTTTAATAATAAAGACTTGCAACAACGTCCAGGAATATCGAAAAAACAATATTATTCTAATAAGTAAAACATTTTGCTATCTAAAATGGCACAAATTTAAACATTTAAATTTTTTGATAGTACTTTGTTGATCACTCCGTATATCATGGTGTACAACACTAAATACCCTAATTTATGTTTAAAAATATTTTAAACTTTAAGACGTTGTTGGAATTCCTACCATTCAGACCTAATGCCATAATAACGACGCATTTTTGCTGAATAAGTTTACAGGCACTTAGCAGCATAAATCGCCTAACGGTAGAAATCTTTTCGAGATATTGACACAAACTTCAACTTGGCCATGTTTAAAACAAAACATACACATATGGCCCCTTGGGCATTCAATAATTTACCCTATATTTAGGATTTCTAAATCAGCTACGTTTTTGGTATTTGTTGGCCCCCTATTTTCATAAAATTATAACCTATCGAAAAGTGCTTAGGACATAAAAAATCTACATGAAATGAGCTTTCCAAAGATGAAACACTCGTTGAAATCCGTCAATCTATTTTCCAGTTATAGCTTTTTAAAGAATTGATTACCAAAATTTGACGTTTAGAAGTGTATCGCAAGCCAGAGGTTCTCAATTCAAAAACTGGCATAAACGCCTAGAGATATTGATATGACCTTGGTAACAACCCATATTATAACGACCAAAAAAAATTACCACTGAAATGGGACACACTCGAATTTTTGTTTTTTTTGCAGCGCTCTATTGATCACCTGTACAGGGTCTTTGATTATATTTACGTGGCTTCTGGAGCCTTTATTTTTAAAGACAGAAAAAAATGTTTTATATAAAAGTTGTAGGTTTTTTCCCATATTATCATTTGCAATTATTAGTAAAAAAATATCGCAATAAAAGAATGAAAAATTAAAGGCAATTTCAACTTTTTTAAATGAAACACCCTGTATATTATAAAAGATCTTTTTTTTTTATTTCAAATATATATACATTAATGATATTTGGATGAACCATTTTTGAGATATTTAAGCCTAAAATATAAATAAATTGAAAAAAAAACATATTAGTATCAAGAAAGCTATGAAAACAATAAAATTGTTTTAATAAATTTGACGTATTGAAGGACTGCAGCACGACATCAAAACAAGGTTTTGGATATCCTCGTTTTTTTCAGGATAATTATTATACTTTTTCTATTGGACTTGCACTAAATACTTTAATAATTTTAGAAAATCCTGTAATATCAATCTCGGATGCGGCATCTGAACTTTTTAAATAAAATTCTATTCACCGACAACTCTTCCTTCACTTTAGCAGGAATGTTTAATCTCAAAAATAAACATTATGGGTCCAGAGAAAACCCTCACCAAATTCAGCAACAAAACAATTTTATTGTTTCCATGGCTTTCTTGATACTAATATGAAACTTTTTTGTAATTTATTAATAAGTTCAAAATGGTTCATCCAAATATCATCAATGTGTATATATTTGAAATCAGAAAAAAAGATCTTTCGTTGTAGCGCATAATATACAGGGTATTTCATTTAAAAAGTTTAAGTTGCCTATATTTTTCCATTTTTTTATTGGGATATTTTTTTACTGATAATTTCAAAAGATAATATGGAAAAAATCCTACAATTTTTATATAAAACATTTTTTTCTGTCTTTAAAAATAAAGGCCCCAGAAGCCACGTAAATATAATCAAAGACCCTGTACATCATGATAATATTTATCTTACTAAAACTAAATGCAATACAGCTTAAAGTAGAAGAGACGCGGTTTTAACCTTTGTTTTAGATATTCAAAAAGTTATTTTTTAAAAAGTTACAGAAGTTTGAAAATGGGTCTAAAAATTAAATGGTACGATCTTTTTGTTAAGCAGTTTAGATTGCTTTAAAAGATATAGGATGATTTTCGAAATCTGCCGGTTTTTATTATCTCCCATAACTTGGTTATTTATGAAGATAAATAAAAACTTTAAATACAAATGTTTTATAACTTTTTTTAGAATCCAGTGGCGTACTTTAAAAAAGTATGGATATTTTCATTTTTGAGATATTATCAAAATTAGCTTTTTCTTAAACGGGACACCCTATATCTGAATATGAAAAAAAATTGCATTTTTTCTTGCGATTGCAACAATATATAACACTTAATATTTTGCTTTGTCCTACATAGCTTAAATACCAAAAAATATTTTTTTGGGCCATGAATTTAATTTTCTAAACGTTTGTTTACATGTCAAAAAATTCAATAACAGTTAAGTATTGGTTTTCGCATTCCGTTTTCAATTATAAGTACTATACATTTTTTCAACATTGTCTAAAATGAATATTTTTCAAAACTATGAAAGGTTAAACATGTTTGAGTGCTTTATTGAGAGTAATAAAAATAGGGACGCAGCTTTAAAGTGGTATTTTGAGCGTTATCCGGAACGACGACAGCCAGAAAAAATAATATTTCAAAGATTGTATTACAGTTTGAATGAGTATGGATCATTTAAAAAAACCAAGAAGTAAGATTTACAATAAAGAAAATAGAGAACGAGATGAAATAAATCTGATGACGGTATCTAGCCGTAATATTGAGAAACATATTGGCACAAGTAAATGTAAAGTTTTTAAAACGTTAAAAAAGTATAAGGATAAACCGTACAAAACAAGAAAGGTTCACAACTTACATCCTGGGGATGATGATCGGCGATTAGAATTTTGTCATTGGTGTTTGAAACAGATTTATCTGAATCCATTTTTTTTTAATATGCTGACGAGGCTTTTATATCTACCAAATAAATTTTTAATCGACATAACAGTCGATATTGGTCAAACATAAATCATATTTCATATGTAGCTATAACATCTTGTTACTGTTTCTTTTTTTTTTTTGTTTCTCTAGAATATTGAAAACTCGAACCAAATTTAGTTTTTGCTCGATATTTTGACCCTTCTATCAATCTGTTCATATGTTTTTTATAAAGAGTAATTTCAACAAAACCTTCTGGATAATGGGGCTTTGAAAGGTGTTCAATACATTTCGAAAAATTCAATAAATATTTTTTGTGTATTTTTATAAACAACGTGTTTTTCTTAGGGCGGTTTTTTGGATTTCCAGAGTTTTCGAAAATGCTCGGGTCTATTGGGAATAAATAAACATTTAAGGACCATATCGGCTTTCAATACACATCATTTGAAAGATTAGAACTTTCTTTAAATAATTGCGTCATTTATTGTTTTATTCCGTGCGCGTACCGAGCGCGCCGCCACGCGGCTTTTTGTATATTATCGTACAGGCGTCTGCTACAGTGCGTGTATCCACGTTGGCTTCAATACATTCTGCTCTTTTATTTACAAACCATCTGTGTAAATAGGATTGAGATTTTAAATGCATAAATTTATTAATCAAGAAGAAAGTTTAAAAAGTAAAAAACAAATTTCGCTTAACTTTTTATTTTTGTTTTTAGACAAAACGTCTTTAGAGAAAAACGAGGCAATATTTAAGTTTTTCCAGTTTCCTTTTTTGAAGCACAGGGCAAGGTTTCACTTTGGTTATCCCAAGTTCAATAAAGATCATTTATTTATTATTTTGTTATTATAATTTATTTTAGCTGGTAGTCCAGAGAACAGACAATTGGCCCGGAAATCCAAGACTGGGCTTTTGCGTCTCTTTTTTCTCTTGGGGCTTTGGAGAGAGTCAAATCTTTTTGTCGAGTCTTTGACAAAGTGACTGTTTGGCTATTTCAGCTTGACATTATTCATTGTGGAGTACTTCAGCCTATAGCTATAGGTTCCTTCTATCATAGGAACTTTAAATCATGAAAAAATATGCATTTTTACGTGAGTAATTTAAAAAGTTTTCCGTGTGCTTGGAAGTGTAAGTAGCTTAGAGCGCCTTTCGAGATGCGGGGCAGGTGCAAAAAATACGCGGCGCGTTTATGGCCTGTTATCTTAAAAACTATCAAATTTTTAACAAAAGTGATGGGAATCATTTTTGCAGCTAATGAACTGCTCTTCATTTTCGTCTCAACACAAATTGCGTGTCATATTTCGGGAGATATCGGCCAAAATAGCTAAAAAAACGGATTTCCAGGCTCTTAAGGGCCATTTTCAGGCCCTTGCGGACATTTTTCTATCTATGATATTGTCAAAGGTCAATGTACACAATAATACCTGCAAATGAAAAAAAAATGTGACGGCGCAACCACACCTTAGTTTACTGGACTATAAATGCCAAAATTTGTATAAAAAATGTTTCGTATAAAAAATATATTATTTTGCTGTTACTTCTATTACTAATACTTTTGAGTGTACGAGTTTATATTCTTGTGGTTTGTGGCTATTCATGAAAGACTTATTATTTATACTTGTAATTTTTTTTCTTAATACTTTTAGTAACTCCTGTTGTCGTTAATCCCCCTCCACAGCCTAGTGGCGCGCCTCCTGTTGGCTCAATTGGACCTCCAGCAGGTAAGTATCTGCTGTAACAAACGTTATCCTGTAAAAACACCTATGTAATATAAGAGCCAAGTTCCTATTCAAAAATCTCGGTCTCTATAGGTACTAAGATCTTAAATGAGATCAAGTTCTTTTTTGACTTGGCAAGTTTTTTGCTGATTTTTCTGTGTTAACAAATCTTTTTTATTTATACGGGCAGTTTTTTTTTTAAATAACATAGACAGTTTAGCAAAAAAATTTCCAAGTCAAAAAAGAGCTTGGTTTAATTTTAGATCTCAGTATTTTAAGAAGCCGAGATTTTTGGGAAGGAAGTTGCCCTTTATTTAACATATTTTTTTTAGTTTAATCTCTTCATTTTTTTTAGTTTAATAAATGGAAATAAATCCTTTCTTCATTTTATATTGTAAGATAATTTTGAGCTCAGAAACTCAGGTTCAATCAGATTGCAAACTTCTAAACAATAACATAGGATAATATACGATAGGACGTTCCAAATAACAATATGCAGTTTTAAGAATGTTTCCTTTACTACGTACATACAAAATTTCAAGTTTCTACCCCTGCGGGAAGTGCCATATAATTTTCATAAGTCAATGTGTCAGTCAGTAGTAAAATTGGAGATTTTTAAAATCAAATATCTCAGAAACCACTTAACATAACTTGCTCAATTTTTTCACACGATAATTGAGCATATGCGAGTGACGTCACCAGAGGTGAGGTTATAGTTCGTGGATAAACAACAAACCTTTTTTTTTCGTGTTTTGTGTCAAACGTGTCAAACACCATTAAATCCTTGTGGAAAAAAAAGCTTCAAAATTTTATCAAAATGACTTTTTGCTTAGTTGTAAAATGTAGAAGCAACAAAATGAAGCATCATCAAGGAAGTTTAAAGGTGTATGGAAGCTCTATACTGTAGAACAAAATTGTCCAGGCGTGCAGGGGAAATAGGGGATTGGCCCCGCGGAGTTTGCGCAATGAATAGTAGGTCAGGGCCGAACTTCCATAATTCTTTGTTACTATCTATAAAGTTGACATCATCAAATGTCAAATTCAAACATTCACTGTTTTTTTATTTTTTGCACAAAATTGTTGGTTATTAAACTACTATAGAATATTTAAAATTATTGTGAAATATTGGATTTTATATCATCTGATATAATATGGAAAGAATAGATGCGCCACTTTACAGCCTTCTATTTAAATGGTCGATATTTTTGGGAGTTTTGTATTTTACCAAAAATCTTTGTAAATAAATAAAAACACGATTTTTTAAAATAAATTTTAAACATTGTATTATAGTTTTATGTACTTATCACCAATTTTGTGATAAAAGAAGGGCAAAATAGTGTAAATGAGATTTATCTAATGCTAAGATTCTGGTTGTACATTAAAAAGTGAAAAATTTTATAACTGCTTTTTAGGCATATACTTTTCACTAATAACAAACATTCATGAGACAGAATAACAGTGGTTAAAAATGTTTAGTAACCTTTGGTTCCTAAGTATCCATTGTAACAGTATCCGTTAAATATTATGTGTCTACAGTATGTCGAGCATAAAAAGTTGATAATGTAAGATTAAGAAACCAAAAATCTAATTTCTTTTTAAACAAATACAGAAAATTTGCCTGGTCTGCCCAGTAATTAATAATTTTGATCCTTTAAAAGAATGTACTAAATTATTAAATAAAAGTTCCTAAATGTAAACCTTATTTATTTTTAATAATCCACAGAAATACATAAACATTGCGGAAATCATCTAAAAGATAGTTAAGATTGCCTTACTTTTCTCACTGCTATTTCCTATGAAATTTTCATTTTCTATTATTCATAATTTGTATATTATTATTTATTCGGTTACCTAACGTTACGTCTAATAAGAAGCACCTAATTTAAATATAAGAAATGCTTACCTAAAGTAAAAAATGCCGGGTTTGTTACCGTTGGATTTGCACGACAAAACCATACAACCTCTAGTCATTTTGTTACGATATTATAAGTAACAAACAATAAACACAAAAATATAGTCACAATTTAATAAACACTAATCACTAAAATAAGAAGGTTTTTATCAATCCAAAAAACTTTTGCAACCACAAAATATAATCACACAAAGCAAAACAATCGAAACTAATACGGCGCAAAGGGCACAAACCACAACGAAAATGACGAATGATGAGACGACGACGGTTGATGGTACAGCGCGGATATAGTTTTATACGCGCCGCGCGCGCCCTTGCACCAAAAACGGTACTCCGGCTCTTATAAAAGTATAATGTGTTGCCTAACTACACACTGATTTATCAGTGTGTAAGTAGGCAACACATTAAATTATTTCGTGGAATTTTGTTATTGCGCAGAATCGGCGAGGCCAACTCTGACAGTTATTTTCATACTGGGCTGGACATTTTTTGATCGAATGGGCCATAGCATTGGGCTTTCATACACCTTTAAACTTCCTTGAGCATCATACATTAAAAATATCGGTACTTTAAATCGATTACGGCATAATTAGAAAATAAAAACCTAATCTAAAAAAATAACATGAAAAAGCCCGCAAATATATCAAAATAACAACCAAGTCCGCTGACTAAATGCCAAAAATGGCCATTGTTGTTGATCCAGAAACGATAAAATGACATTTGAATGTCACATGCCGCACATAGTCCATTATGACTACTTAGGTGAGTTTACACACCAAATTTCATACCTTTAAATGGAATGCAACTGGTTGCCAAATTTAACGTTACTGGATCACTCAGAAATAAAAAGCGGATGCATAAAAAACGAAGTGAGGTAAGTGCATGTTGTTTTAGGTCATATAGCAATGCATCCAATCTTAAGTATTAGAAAATTGTCCGACGTATCTGGTGTATCACGCATAACATCAAAAAATCCTTAAACAACATAAGTTCCCATCCTTATAAGATATGATTGGTTTAAAACTGAACGAGGATGATTTGGACCACCGAGTTCAGTTCAGTGAAGTGGTCAGTGAAATAATTCATAATCATAATACTTAAAACTGTCATATACTCGTAGCCTGTTTTTTGAATGAGTGATGAGTGACAATTATTTTTCAACAAACTGTGCGTCAATTTTTATATAAACATTTTTCTCAACAATGGATTGAAAGAAGAGGACAAATCGAGTGGCTCCCTGGGTTACCTGATCTGAGTTCACTGCATTTTTTTATGGGTTTAGCTAAAATCTTAAGTTTATGCGACCCAACCCAAATCACTGGATGATTTGCGAAAGCATATAATTATTGAGTGCCGTCAAATTACAGTCAAAATATTGCTTAATGAACAGGAACGTTTTGAACAAAATTTATTTTACTGCATAGACGTAAATGGTGGCGATTTCCAGCATCTATTAAATTTATTACAAAAGCAAATAGCATTTTGCTGGTTATTAAGTGACTTCACTGTTTTGGCTGCCATTTTGTTATCGATGAAAATTTTGACGCGAAATTTAAGGGGCAGACAGTACTCGATGACATCTTTAAAATGAGGTATCGCAACACCCCTTCTTAGTCAAAATGGTTTTGAATTTTTAGACAGGGGGTTTAAGTTACGGTTATGACAGACATAATATATTTCTTTTCTTCGAATGAAAAATCGAGCGTTACTCCAAATTTTTAATTTAAAGCCGAAAAATTGGCCCACCCTGTATAACTCTTTAACGCTAACTAGCGTAACTATTTCCTTTTAAAATCCCTTTTATTTAATTTTTTAGAAACGCACTAACCCTACTATCGTCTTTTCTGTAGCGACCTTAAATTGCGAACTTAGGTAAAGTGTCTTTAGAGAATTTTTACATTTCCCCTAGTATACCTAATTGCAATGATATAAGAAAATATTGTTAACGTAAAACCTTTTAAAAAATTAGTTTAAAATCGTTTGATCACAAAAAAAATGAGTTTATTGAAAAATAATATAAATCCAAATTAATTCTGTCCATGTACGCTCGTGACTTACACACTGCATCAGAAGCCAGATCTCTGCCCAATAAATTTTTGGTAAATTCGGTTAAATATTTGGTTTATGGTCTTTGAACATGATTCTTTTAAATTTTGGAATTCTCATTAAATATGTTAATGCAGGTTGATTACTGATACAAGCTGTTAAAATCAAGATCATCTTTCATACGGCAAATTTAGGTATTTTATTTTTTTAGCATAATGACCATACCAAAATATGTTAAACCCTAAAGATTCACTTAAAAGACAGAAATTTTATCACATACATACAAACATATAGACACACAAGGAAATGTAATATTTTTCTATTAAAAACAAGTTTTTTTATAAAAATTGGAGCAACTCTATGAGTTCTACCCAGCCGTATTTATCAAGATGTATGAGAAAACAGATATACTGTTACCTAAGAAACATTAAAAGGAAAAATTGTAACTATTCAAAAAATAAATTAATTTTCAGGTTCTAATGGTGCAACTCCTCCAGCTGGAGCAACTCCAGGTGGTTCTCCTCCACCTAATGGTGCATCACCTCCAGCAGGAGCTACTCCGGTTGTCCCTCCACCCAATGGTGCATCTCCTCCAGCAGGAGGTATTCCCGGAGGTGGTCCTTCAGGTAATTCCCCACCTAATGGTGCGTCACCCCCGTCGGGCGGAACACCACCTCCCTCTGGCAGTAATCCACCTCCATTAATAGGTAATATTGTAGCAGATTCAGGACTGCCTCCGAAATCTCTTCCGCCAGTAACATCAGGTCCTACTGCTATTGACTCAATTGTTGTGTCGGCTGAAGTCATCAGTAATGGGATAAGTATATCTGATCAGAGTAAGTAGACATAAACAGAGGTTTAATGCATCATACAGTAAGGACGGGTGAGATGAAACAAATTCCTTTAAAATTTAGGGGTTTGTCTTTTTAAACAAGTCTTGGACACGTCGAGCTTTATTTCTGGCATGGTAAAGTCATGTATGCAGGGTGGTCCAAAAATAAGTGACGACCACCTACGCCTTTTTACAAATTTTGAAAAAAATCAATCGTAATGTTCCGGATAAATGTTGACATTAGCATGGTACATGAAATATAGTTAGAATTTAAAGCAAAATTTAAAAAGTAATAAAAAATAAGTAGGTGTTTCCGTTTGAAAAAATGAAGTTGGTGACTATCGCTTATTTTAAGGCCATCCTGTTTACATGATTTTACCATGAAAGAAACCGCAGCCAAAAATAAAAATTGACGTGTCTGAGCGTTCTTTTAAAAAATAATCCCTGAATTTTAAATGAGTTTGTTCCAACCCATGCTTCCTCACTCTAAAAAAATAGGATTCTAGGTATTTTTTGAGCTTTTTTTTTCTATTTGAGATTTTAAAGAAAAAAACAGTATATTTTGTAAGATATATACGTCAAATGAGGAATATGATTTTAACTCAGTTTTAAATTAATTATAAAAATACATATGTATTGGATACGATATAAAAATTTAATTTTTAGGGTGTGATTTTTATCATTCTATGCTACAAACATCAATATCAGTGCCATCAAATACTCAGTTTCTAACTCCAGTAGTTATGATATTTGGGGGAACGAATACTGCCGAGAAGGAATTTCCACATATGGTAAGAATCTATATCTGGACCAATAGGACGATTTAAAAATATTGTTTAAATTAATTTGCCCCTCTTAAAATAGCATTAAATTTATTACACAATAAAACCAGTAACTTATATAGAAAAAAATACCGTATATTGTATTCTGTTGTATTCTTAACCGCTTTTACATAATCACTTTTCGGAGTAAATCAAGTGTTGTCGTGTGTTGTAAAAATTACATTTTAGTTACCTGTGTATGATAAAGTTATTTTTTTTAGACCGTACTGTAATTGGTCATTTCCAGGACCTATTCCTAGTCCTGGAAATGGCTCATTACAATACTGGGCCCGAGACATTTTTACTTTCCGAATTGAGTACAGGAAATAGTTCATTACCGTACTAGGTCCGGGTAATAGCCTAGGGTTTTGCCTCCCCAGACGTGGTTTTACTGCTTCCTCTGGTTCCTCTTGCCCCTAAATGAACAAAAGGACTTTTAACCTTTTCGAGAGGTCCTTGGATTCGATAACTGTTAAATCTGCCCCCTCCTAGAGTCCTTCCAGGTTGGCACTGTGTTTTAAGCCACGTTTTGTTGCTCGTTTGGAAAACCTCGTTGTCCATAGGACTCCTCCACTGAAGGTACTCCTGGTGAATTGGATGGGGTTGCCACTTTCACTGGGAGTGTTGTCCATCCTGTGCACCAATTTTTCTTGGATCAAATTCGCCTGCCTTTGATCCAAGGTTACATCGGGATGGCGCTTGTCAACTGACCTGAGTCCCGAAGCAATCTCACTGTAAGGTCCAAGTATGGGTGCCTTCCTGGGTTTTTTGAAGATTTTTGAGGGGAGTCTTTAATTCGTCCCGAGGTCTCTTCGCGCCCTTTTTTTCCTTTTTGTAAGGGTTTTTGGAGTCCATGTTCCCTCGGTCCTTTTCGTCTCCTTCGTCCCGAAGAGTTTCTTTTGTTTGGATTTGGGGTCCATGTTTTTTGTCCCCGCTTCCAAATTTCTTGTGGTCCACAGATGTTTCACTATCGTGGTTCGTTACGACCTCCACGATACAGGTGTTTGTTGGAGTTTCGCTGGAAGAGGACCCTGTATCCTTTTGCTTCCTCCTTGAGTTTTTATTATCTTCTTGGTCCATAAAGAAGTAATGGGGAAGAGGTGGTCAGTGCATGGGGTGCCCCTGCACAGCCGTAAGGCTATTTACTCTGGGAGGTCGCCCTGTATCCCAGAGGCGCCATTTACGACACCTTTTGACCCCGGTGGCATCCATCCTTTGGTACGGGTCGCATGACGCCACTGAATTGGGGTTTGGATCCTTCTTATTCTGGTTCCTCCTCTTGGACCTTCCCGGCGTGGGTGGCCCTACCCTTTATACGCGATAAATAACCTAACGAAAACTTTAATTTGGCATACTAAGTACGATTGTTTCAAAACTCCTATTTTGTTTACAAAAATTAAAGTCAAGCTTGGCCCTTAGGAGACGACAGACAGACCTACAGGTATTTCCGTTTGGTTTAGATGCCGTACTGAGTATAATTTGTTTCAAGATAGCTATTTTTTGTTCTTTCTAGGTCCATTTATATTATTATTAATAATAAACCGTAGTTATCCTAGATCAGTGCATATTAAATATTCATCATTTAAAAGGGCATACTGGGTACGATTGGTCTCGTTTTTCTTTGATGGGCTGACGGTCTATTATGAATTTGGGGATACTGGGATCACTGAGTATGAATATTATAATACCAGTTTAAAATGATGATGATAATGCCAACGGCACCCTTCAGCCTATACAGCCGAATTTTATTTCTCTTGTTTAGTTTTTCGTAAAAAAATATTTTGATTAAAACATGTTATATGATCATTAAGTACAAATGAAATATTAAGGTAAAAAGTTTCAAAGCTTAACGAACCAAACCGTAATGTTTCTTAAATTCGTTCATGAAATAAAACAAGTTTTGTTACATTCTAATAAACTTTCTTTATAAGAAATCAAAAATGTGGCTATTTGTCCAGACTGTGCAGGTGGCCCGCCCAGCCGCACAGTTTTTCCTCTGATGATTTTTCCAGTGCATGGCTGGCATTACAAAAAATATATATTTTTAAAACCAATGCAAAACAATTATTTTTATATCAAAGTTCAGGTTAACTTGACATAATATTTACAAAAATAGTTTATTATTTTTTGTAACAAAATGTGAATATTTTTGAATATCTCTCTTCTATTGTTTAATTTGTTACCTTATTTATGGATATTTTATCTGTTTTTTATTTTATATTTCCTGTCTTACTTTAGCACAAAATATTCATGATTAATTTTTAGGCTTCTCTAGGATATGGAGACGCTAACGCAAAACAGTGGTTATGTGGTGGTAGTCTTATTGCGGAAAATTTTGTTGTTACTGCAGCTCACTGCCTATCAGCTACACCACTGTAAGTAAAATTTTACTATAACACATTTTATGGGTTAAGTAGTGTACCGGGTGTCCAAATAAGAAAGGACGCCGGCTGTATCTCGGAAATTATTTATCGCATAGCTGGAAATTATTTTCAAGTTTCTGAAACTACCGCGAGATGGCGCATCCGCTACGGTAAATAAAAAAAAATCTTCAAAATTAGCCAGTATTAGGTACAATTTTATTTTGATAACATCAGCAAAAACTCTAACCAATTCTGCCCCAGTTTGGTTAGGGACTTTTGTCGTATTGCCAATAATAAGGGTGGGGAAAGATGATAAATAATGCAACTTTCAAATAGCTTTATTCCCCACATCTTTTATCGAAAGTGGTTCAAATGGGTACTTGTTGGAAAGAAAATTTAAAGCTCTTTTAAATGTCGTCCTTTTCAGTGTTGGCTAGTTTGTAGTTCAAGAGAGTGTTGTTTAAGGAAAACTCGATTTTTCAAGATTTTCTCGAGAAAGTTAAATACGACGATATATTTTTTTGTAGGTCTTGGAAGAGGAAAAAATACCTATACTCTGGCGAAAACCGCGTTTTGAGATCTACATTCGTTTTCTAGTTATTTCAAATAACCTGTTTTTCAAATAATAAATAATATTTACAATTAATCAAAACAGTGTGACTGTAGAGTAAAAGAAATAATACTGAAAACTATTTTTTCTACTCCTATATTAGTAAGAACCTAATTACACACCGTCTACTTTATCAGTAAATCTCTAATTACAAACACTATACTGTAAGAAGCCAAACTGTGCGTAAGGGCAGTTACGTAATATATATATTACGTAACAGTTCCACAATCGCATTAGCCGCGAGCCCCAAAATCTTGAAAACTTTCAATAGATTTTACGTAAAGCTGGCTATGAAACAAATAATCGCCTTGACAACGCAAATGTTTGTATTATTATTTGTATTTTACTTAAAGTTTACATAATCTTCTGCTTTTATTTATAAAAACTAAACATAAAGTCGTAGAAAAGTATAGTAACAACTCGAGTGGGCTTCCATTACACACTCTTCGTTACGGACTCGCTCACGCTGTACCGTAATTTTCGAAATCGTGTGTAATGGGCTTCTTACCACTCTCGGTATGTAATATACTATTAAAGTTTGTATTGTATCCACTAAAGAACAGAATAAACAATCGACAACATGCAAATGTAATTGGAGCATTTACTAACTCTAATTTAAATATTAGTCAAGATAGCTTGAAAATAAAAACAAGAACAAGATTTGAAAACGACATGACAGTTGTCAGCTTCACAATTTTGAAATGAATAAACTGCTAGCATGTTATATGCTACTTTATTTGGAATTCTCATTTTTTTATGCAGACTAGATACTAATAAGCCCATACCTATTTAAAAATTGAATTGGAACTGACAACTGTTACCTTAAATAAGTCATGTTATTTTCCATTCTATTGTTCTTGTTTTTATTTACAAGCCTTCTTGACTAATATTTAAATAAGAGTTAATAAATGCTCCAATCACGGCATTTTTATGTTTTTAATTGTTCATTCTGTTCTCTAGTGGATACAATGCAAACTTTAAAATAGTTTCCAGTTTTTTTTTTACTTTACAGAAATTATTTTTTTACTCTGTAACAAAGACTATTTTAATTAATTGTTAATATGGTTTATCATTTAAAAAATAGGTTATTTAAAAATATCTCGAAAACTAATGCAGATACCAAAAAGCGGTTTTCGCTAGAGTGTAGGATTTTATTTTTTTCTTCTAAACCTACATTAAGAAGTCATATCATTGTATTTAACTTTCTTTGAGAAAATCGAAAAACCTAGTTTTTAATAAATTTCAAAAATTTTCCGCCAAAAATTTTTGAAAAAAATTGTGCCTCATCCTCGTTTTAAAGGACCTTTAATTTGGTGTAAGCAAAACTAAAAAATCTTTTAATGCGACTGAGATGTTAGAAAAAAACGAAAAATCTTCATGATTCAATAAAACACTTTCTGAAGCACCTACATAATAAAAAAAAAAAACAGAAAAAAGCACGTCTTTTTATTCTGAACAAGCCTAGCTGGGTGAGATTTTAAAAAGTGAAAAGGCCGATTACCCCCCCTTATGCGCCAAGGCTCTTTGTTTCAGCTTTTTATGTTAGTACATAAAAAAAATTACTTACACAACTTAAATTTTTTATCGTCTATTATTCCTAAAAAGTTGTTTAAAATTTTCTCTTCGACTTCCAAACACGTTCTTACTTTTTCTTAAAATGCATTTCGTACCCCCTCTAACATTTTATGTGTCACTAATAGGCAAGCAAACGGATTCGACCTCTTATGTTATGTTGCCATGTAGCCATTACTTTGTCTTCTTAAGGGACAACATAAAAGTCAGTAAAAGTCAATTGGAGTCAAATCTGATTATCGAGCAGGCCAGTTGACCCGGAAACCTCGACCAGTCCATCTATTTTCAAATATTGGACATTTAAATGAGCAAACGGACGCAATGTTTTTAAGAAACCAATTACCTCGGTTACTAAACCAGCACATAGATCCTGGCCAAACATATATGTTTTATATCGATCATTGTCCTGGCATATGATTTCAGTAGTACAAAGCTCCACCCCATTATGCGATTCAGGGCCGTAATTATTTAGATCGAGTATTTGAAAATAAGTGGATTGGTTGGGTCAACTGGCCTGCTCGTTCGCCAGATTTGACTCCAATTGACCTTTTTTGTGGGACTTTATGACATCGGATTTTGTGATTTAAATGAAACTTGGTACAGGTAAAACATTGATCGCAATACACTTGGTGATAAACTTTTGTTACTAATATAGACCAGTGGTATAGCTTCGGGCAATTTTATTCATTTTTTTTTATTAATATTTCGCCTGAACTTTTTTGGTATTAATATAATTAATAATTTAGTTCAGGGCACTAATTTTCTGTTTTTTGTTTTACATAAAAAGATACTCCTGAAATATGTAACTTGATAAACTAAACGGTTTTCGAAATATTTTAATTTTTAACATGCCTAGTACAAAATGAGTAATATTTTTAAAATAATGATAATTCTAATTAAAAAAAAAACCATAAAATGAAAATTAGATGCATTTATTCGAGCTGGGGTGGACACTTTAAATTTTTTTATAAAAATTATTAATGTCTTAAATTTTAAATATCCTTTCGCACTACAAGTTTAAAATTAGAATATCTCAAAAGCCGTTAAGTTTGTCGGGTCAATTTAAGAATACCTTTTTTATGTAAAACTAAGCAAAAAATAAGTGTCATGTACAACATTATCAATAATATCAACACCAGAAAAGATATGACGAAATAATGGTGAAAAAATGAATAAAATTGCCTAAAGCTACGCTAACATTCTTGTCTTATTTTCAGCCAATAAATCTCCCATCAAGATAAGGCATATGTTTTTTTAATCATCCTGTATATAATTAAAATGCAGTGTAGTGAAATATTTGTAATAAAAAGGGGTTTATTTTAAATTAAATTACACAGGCCCACAAGAAAAAATAAGTGGTATGTGCTGGGTGTCGGACTAAGATTTTCTGGAGTATTTTATTTCCGCTGAACACGAATTTGAGGTCAAAATTGGGGGTTAAACAGCAAAAAATCGAGAAAACTCCAAAAAACCAACACGGTACATTTACCGCCAGAATCCTACTACCACGGAATGTTTGAACTACAACTATATAAACTAAAAGAGATACAAAAAAAATCATAGGACAAAAACAGAGCTTTTCAAATTGTCTATAAAAAGTCATATAATCATTTTTAATAGGATAAATAATAAAGGAGATATAAACGAATATGTATTTTTGACAAAAAATTTCAGTCCAAAATAGGAAAAAAACATTTGTTTTATTAATGTGATTTTTAGGTTTTTTTAAATAATAAATCATTTATTTTATTTATTTAAATGCCGTTGCAGAAATAATCCAAAAATAAAAAAAAATTTAGTAGAAGAATACCTTGAAAAAATCCCGAAAATTCGGTTTTTGATTAAACTCGAAAAATATTGCATTTGACAAAAATGTTATATAACTTAAATTAAAGGTCCTTTAAAAATACATTGTTTATGTCATATAAAGTTTCGTTTCATAAGATACTAAATACTAGAGTCCCGCTATTCCGAAAATCCGCCTAATCCGAACAAGAACAGGACAAAAAAAAATATAAAATTTTAGAACCAGGAAAAGTAAAGAAAAACAAGTTTTTTCAAGTATCGTCATACGTTTATTAACAAAATAATATAATAATTTATTTGTTAGACACTTACAAAAATTGACTAGCACAATTGCGCACAATGCGATTTAAAGATAGTGATCTTCTTCTGACGCAAGGCACCATCTATTGTTAAATAATAAAGGTGTATTTAGCGTCCAACGTTTAATATTTTACACATGAGACGGTAAATATGCCTCAAAAAGACAATAATACGGTATAAAGTGACAAAAAATTTCGCCTAATCCGAAGAGGCTTCGGTCCCAATTAGTTCTGATTAGGGGAACTCTAGTGTATTGACCTTTTAAATAAAATAAAAATCGTTAATATCTGAAATAACGCCTTTTCTCGATTATTTGCTATTTGACCCCCAATTTCGACTTCAGATTCGTGTTCAGCGGAAAAAAATACTACAGAAAATCCTAGTCTGACACGCAGCACACACCACTTTTTGGGGGGGGGCTGTTTTATTATGTATTATTTGTTAGTATGCTGAGCATACTAAAGGATAACCAATAGTGACCGTAGCTGTGGAGTTGTCATGATGCCACTTATTAAATTATTCTTTGTATTTTGTTATTTGTTTTATCTATGATCTAAATTTTTTTAAGCAACAATCACAACTTAAGACCAGGATTAACATTTGCAAATTATACATCTTACTGCCGGGTTATTAGACGTCTACTAGATCCTTATATTAAGTAGTAAATTTGTTTTGCCCATTAACAAATCAGGATAACATGTTCTTTCAGTGGAGAAGTTCGCTATGTTAAACTTGGCATTACACGACTAAATCAAGACACGCAGAATACCCAACAATTCAATGTTATTAGACGAATACAACATCCACAATACGATCCTCAAACTTTGTATAATGACATCTCATTGCTACAAATGGATGGCTCGGTGCGAATTACAGAATATGTTATGCCTATTTGTCTATTTTCATCTACAAATTATGAAGATAGAAATTTAATTGCAACAGGTACTGTTATAAACATTACACGATTTTACATAAAATTGCGCTGTAATTTATTTACAAACGTTATTTATTGTATTTTTAGGCCAAAACGTTAAAAATAAACAGGTAAATGGTAAGAATACAAGTTGGAATTACTTTATGTTAAAAGCCTTCTTACAGAATATGAAATTTCTATTTTTCTTTGCATTATACAATAGATAAATACATAGATAGATAAATACAGACAGGAGCACCCTACTAGGTATATAGCAATGGACCGGACGAATTTTCAATCGTCCGCTATTTGTGTATGCATTCTTTTTTGTTCAGTAAGAAACAACAAAGTAACACAATTTTCAGTTTGTTGGAAATTATAAATATATAAAAATTATTTCGCCTGGCGAATTTAAGGTAAGAACACGTGTGTTTTAAAAAATCCTTAACATTTAAAACCTAAAATGGCTATTTATCAAATTGAGGAAAAAGTTAAAATTGTTTAGTGGTATTATGGGGGTAATTCTTTACAGCAGGTAAAACATATATTTGCTGAGAATTCTCCTAATAGGCCACACCCTGCAATTACTATTATTTCAAGAATTATAAATAATTTCCAAAAATACGGGTGCGCTAAAATACAAAACGCCCAAGAACTTAATGAGGAACGGGAAGCGAAATAAATTAATTTGTTGGCATTAATTAATGAAAATCCTACTTTGTCAACACGTGCGCTTGCAGATGAGGTTGATTTAAGTACAAGAACGGTGAGGAGAATATTAAAAAAAAAATAAGTATGGTTCATACAAAGTTCAAAAAACCCAAGAAATTTATCCTGAGGACAATATCAGAAATATGGAGTTTTGTGAAAACATGATGAATAAGGCAAATGAAAATGAAGATTTTATTCAAAACATTGTCTTTACTGATGAGTCCACATTTTCACTCCATGGTAGGCATAATCCCACTCACACCCGTTATTGGTCTCAGGAAAATTTACATAGGTATTTTGAACTTAGAACTCAGCGTCCTCAAAAGGTAAATGTCTGGAGCGGTATTTATGGGGAACATGTAATTGGGCCATACTTCATTGATGGTAATTTAACTGGTCAAAAATATTTGGATCTTTGCAGCAGCAAAAAGTTCCAGAAATTAGACGATTGGCAGGTTTTGATTTAAGAAGTGTGTTTTCAACAAGATGGTGTCCAGCACATAATAAAGTTTGGTTTTGGATTATTTAAATAATACTTTTTTCCAAAACCCTCTTTTGCTGGATTGAGATTACCCGTGGCCCGCTTGCTCTCCTGATCTGGCCCCCAACGATTATTTTCTTTGGGGTTTGCAAAATCCCAAAAATTTTTGGTTTTCGGGATGATCGCGCTATAAATCTTGATGAATTGCGTGTAAAAAGTCGAATGTTTTTTAAACAATTACCCGTGATGTTAAACAATGTTCGAAAAAGTTTCTATGATCGCTTAGGACATTGTTTGGGGAGGCGGGGGATTGTTTAAAACTTCTTATTAATTTAAAATTTTTTAGATTTTTTTTTTTTTACTTAATTTTTTTATGTAGAATTATTTTTAGTTTTTAGTTGGGATTTTTTGAAAAACATGTTTTCTTTCCTTAGAATCGAAACAATAATTTTATTATTGTTTTGATTCAAAAAAATCTGATAACAATAGGAAATTTTTTCTCCTACATGCGTAAAAATTTTGAAAACATAGAATACGGCAGAATCCCAACCCCTCCGTGGTTACAAAGTTACTGAGGATTGAACGAAAGCACGCCGGTTGGTCGCGCGAACCTCCGAC
>JAHBCN010012530.1:0-26503 GCA_019359885.1 Listronotus oregonensis
AAACATCACTTTTTTAAATTAAAGTTGCAGTTACGCCCCTAGCGGCCATTTCAGAAACTTAAAATTTAAATTTTCCCAGCTATTTCTCTTAACCACTTTTACTGACAATATTTTTCCCCAACGCTGTGCGATAAATATCTTCTGATACAGCCGGCCTTTTTTCTTAGTTTACCCCCTGGGGTTATTTAACAAAGACAGACGGCCGTTTTTTGACTCTATGTACTTTTAAAAAAAAAAGTGAAATAGCCTTTATATATATTTTCCCCTTTTGAATCCGAAAATGATTAATATAAAATAATAAAACATGAAATAAAGCTGCTAGGGGTCATTTTGATATATTTTTTTAATGGAATGCCATATTTTTTATATGATTATCCGATTCCTCGTATATCTTTTGATCTAAAACGATATTTTTTTTATTCAAAATGGTCCATTTTCTGCACGTTTAAATCGAAAAAATTTTTGTCTACGGTGTGATTAACACCTGAAATATTGATACGGATACCTGTTTACTCTTTAACGGTAGTGTCATTCAGACAACTAAAAAAATTAAATTTAAAAGTTGTTTATATTTTTCATAAATTGGGAGCAAATAACGATAAAAAAGAAATATTCATTAGAAGACCGTCTACACATTGTAATACAATAGATACAATTCTAAGAATTAAGACTCCATTTGTAGAATAAATACAAAACAAATATAAAAACAATATAACATATAAAACAAATACCCCATAAGAAAAAACTATAAATTAAACTTAAGAACACCAGACATCTTATAATAAAGGGTATTCCAATGAGAGGTTTCGAATGTTTTTATTTGCTACTCTTCTTATCCCATTTTTTGGTTATTCGGATTTTATTGCATTGTGGAATTCAGTACAATTTTAACAATGGAGCGCTATACTGTCGAACAACGTGTTTACATTATAAAAACGTATTTTCAAATGGGTCTTCTGTGAGAGCCACATATCCAAGGAAGTTTAAAGGTGTATGGAAGCCCAATACTGTAGAACAAAATTGCCCAGGCGTGCAGAACAGCGGGAATCGGGGGATTGGCCCCGCGGAGTTTGCGCAATGAATAGTAGGTCAGGGTCGGACTTCCATAATTCTTTGTTACTATCTATAAAGTTGACATCATCAAATGTCAAATTCAAACATTCACTGTTTTTTTTATTTTTTGCACAAAATTGTTGGTTATTAAATGATACCACTATAGAATATTTAAAATTATTGTGTAATATTGGATTTTATATCATCTGATATAATATGGAAAAAATAGATGGCGCCACTTTACAGCCTTCTATTTAAATGGTCAATATTTTTTGGAGTTTTATTTTTACCAAAAATCTTTGTAAATAAACAAAAACACGATTTTTTAAAATAAATTTCAAACATTGTATGATAGTTTTATGTACTTATCACCAATTTTGTGATAAAAGAAGGGCAAGATAGTGTAAATGAGTTTAATCTAATCCTAAGATTCTGGTTGTACATTAAAAAGTGAAAATTTTTATAACTGCTTTTTAGGCATATACTTTTCACTAATAACAAACATTCATGAGACAGAATAACAGTGGTTAAAAATTTTTAGTAACCTTTGGTACCTGAGTATCCATTGTAACAGTATCCGTTAAATATTATGTATCTACAGTATGTCGAGCTTAAAAAGTTGATAATGTAATATTAAGAAACCAAAAATCTAATCTATTGTTAAACAAATATAGAAAAAGCAAAAAATGAACTTTAACATAAAATTGTACTTTCTTACATTCAATTAGAGGGACCTGTATATATTAAAATTTGCCTGGCCTGCCCAGTAATTAATAATTTTGACCCTTTAAAAGAATGTACTAAATTATTAAATAAAATAAAAGTACCTAAATGTAAACCTTATTTCTTTTTAATAATCCACAGAAATACACAAACATTGTGGAAATCCTCTAAAAAATAGTTAAGATTGCCTTACTTTTCTCACTGCTATTTTCTATGAAATTTTTATTTTCTATTATTGATATATTATCATTTATTCGGTTACCTAACGTTACGCCTCATAAGAAGCACCTAATTTAAATATAAAAAATATTTACCTAAAGTAAAAAACGCCGGGTATGTTACCCTTGGATTTGCAAGACTAAACCATACAACATCTAGTCATTTTGTTACGATATTATAAGTAACAAACAATAAACACAAAATTATAGTCACAATTTAATAAACATTAATCACTAAAATAAGGTTTTTATCAATTCAAAAACGATATTCCGGCTCTTATAAAAGTATAATGTGTTGCCTAACTACACACTGATTTATCAGTGTGTAAGTAGGCAACACATTAAATTATTTCGTGGAATTTCGTTATTGCGCAAAATCGGCGGGGCCAACTCTGACAGTTATTTTCATACTGGGTTAACATTTTTTGATGGGGAAGGGGAATAGCATTGGGCTTCCATACCCTTTTAAACTTCCTTGGGAGGCACCCAACAGCGAATACGCAGCCCGTCTCTTTCCCCTTTGGGCCTTCCGACGCGCTGGGTTCAAAGGCATTTTTAAACAATTTTTCCCCAAACTTTTTGAAAATATGAGATATACAATTTGTAGCTTTTATTTTTACCTTTAAAAAGGCTTTTAAAAAAATTTCAAATCAGACCTTTTGGGCCTTTTAATATTTCCCATTGCAAGAAAAGGGGTTTAATTTGTTTATAGAGCGATTGATTAAAAACTATTAATGCGACAATTTTCATCTTTTGGGGGTTTTTTTAACAAAAAATTTTTGGGGTCCAAAAATCGAATTTTTTTTTAAAAACCATTTTGAGGGTTTTTAAATTTTCTACAAACGGTCTTTTATGACTCAAGTGATAGAGCCCGTACTTTTTGTTATGTTTAAAAAAGAACGCTTTTTTTTAATAATAATTGTGTAAAAAAATTACCTAAAAAAAATTGTTGGATTTTTGATTTTAGTAATCTACAAGTTATTCCGGAAGTCATGGCGAAGTCAGATATCTGTTAACATTAGTTACAAAAAAAATCCATGATAATTGGACTATAATGTAGATATTTACGGTATCCCTGTGGCAAAGTAGGTTTTCTGTCTTTGCGATAAATTGTGTTATTTTTATTTAAATATTATCTACTGCATTACACTGCACTAAAGATAAATAGCTTAAAATAATGTATCTCTGCACCTTTACAGTATTTATATTTTAAGATAGGGCCCGAGTTACCTTTTTGCCCCAGAGCCTTTGGTTAAGTAGCTACCCCAACTGTGTTTGAGAAAATATAATAGTTCATTCAATAATTTGTTAAGAAGGTTTTAAACTCTTGAATACAAACATTGAAAGGTCCAGGAATTTCATCCAAGATAAAAAATTGTGATGCTGTATTTTAAAAGCTTGTGTAAAAATGATGTAGTTACCTATTTTTTTATGAACTTTCGAGGGAACAGCCGTTTTTAATAAACGTTTTCCCGATGCTGTAAAACAGTCATCGTCGAAATGAAGACTGCATACTCTGATACGACTATTACATTCGTCTGGAGTTAATTTTGCATATTTATGCTCCCCAATGAAACCCAAGCTTTCTTTCCATTTCTGGCAGCTAAAAATTAATAGCAATAGATAAATTTTACCGCCTACTTATAGTCTGTCTCAAAGTATATCGTTATGGCTTTTGACGGACCATTCCCCAATAAACTTTTAACGATTTTATTACCTATTGTTATTGGGTAAACCCATTTGTTCATAAGGGCAGGGGGTGGACTAGGTGTATTTTATATTAACCATTAGGCATATAAATATTTTGGCTAATATTTTAGTGACAGTATTAATAACCGTTTTACTGTGCGTTTCTGAAACAGTTGTGTTTCAGGAGAATATAACTATATAATTAATATATATATATATATATATATATATATATATATATATATATATATATATATATATATATACAAATTTGGATCTCCATAAGGGTCTGGTGGCAAAAGGTTCTGCCTGTTCCTTGTATAGGCCACCCAGTGCGAATTTAAGCCAGTGCCTCGATCACTTGGAGAATGCGTTGGTTGGTCTGTTGCCTGAGCATGATTTTGTGGCCTTTGGCAGCGATTTTAATGTTGATTTCTTAAATCAATCTCATACAAATTACATTTTGATTAATAATTTTATTATCCAAATACAGCTTAACACAACACATTCAGGAAGCTACACGCGTTGCTAATAACTCAAGGACTCTATTGATATTTTAGTCTCCTCAAACTAAATAATATTACAGAGACTTAAAGTAAATATGGAGGATATATCTGATCACAAGTCGTACATTTTAGTTTTAAAAATCATTAAAAATAAACCCAAACCATTTTATCGCACCTGTTCTATATAGAGATTTTTCTAACTTCAACAATGAAAATTTTTTGCGTGACCTAGGTATTGTTAATTGGGATTATATATTTTCTTAAACGATATTGACGAGATGGTGGCTTACTTTACTAATAATGTAACATATCTTTTGATCTGCATGCACCTTTTAAAACCAGTAAAATAACGAAAGCCCCTGCACCATGGTTAACGCCTACTTGAAATTAATGATGAAACTTAGAGATAAAGCTTTTTCTAAATATAAAAAGTAAATCTGATATTGCATGGTTCGATTATAAACGAATAAGAAACATGGTAAATATTGCGGTAAGAGCGAAAAAAGGCTTATTTGCACATATATTTAAAAGAGATCCCAAAAATTTCTGGAGAACTATAAATATTTAAATTTAAATTCCTTAAAAGATAGCAGTTTTGCTCAATCGGAAGTTGGCTCAGCAAATGACTTTAACTTGTTAATTCTTTACCACAAGTTGTGGGTTCCAACCAGGACTTCCTTGAGGAACATTACGTAGATCAGAAATTTGGCACCTACGATGAATTTAAGTTTACCGAAGTATACAGGTCCTGCTGTGATTAAAATTAATACGGACCTGAACGTAGAATTTTTTAAGGTGTCAAGAGCTCATGAATTGGTTCTTAATGAGAGCAAGAGTCAGATCATGGTCTTTGGCAAGGGAAGGGTCAGTCGCGGATCCTAATTTCAAGATTGCAGTCAATGGTACAGTGCTGAAACCGATTGAAACTTCTAAAAACCTGGGACTCACTATTGACTTGACTTTAGATTTAATACTCATGTATCTTCTTTAATAAAACAGTCTTCGGTAAATTAAGACTTTTATACATGCATAAAGATATATTTGATAGAAATAAAGTTGAGATTGACGGATACTCTCATCTTATCACATTTAACTTATTGTGATGTTGTTTATTGGCCAGCACTTGTCCAAAGGAATAAAAGATAGTTTACAAAAGCTACAAAATGCTTGTCTTAAGTTTAGCTTCGGTTGCGTAAGTATGATCATGTCACTCCATGTCTGTTGGAGTCCGGTTGGTTAACAGTTAAAGAAAGATTTCACTTTACATTTAGGCTTCTCCTTTTTTAACATTCGACAATATAAGTTACCCTTATATCTTTTTAATAAATTGATTAGGGGCACTGATGTGTCCTCTCAATACACGCCACTGTGACCTGTATAGTGTGCCTAGTACCTCCCTCTTCCAACGTTCATTTAGCTACAATGCTGTTACTCTCTACAACAGTCTGCCCGCGGACGTCAGATTGGCTCCTAGCTCCGCCTCTTTCAAAAAAGATATAAAAGCTTTCTTTTAAATAGCCGAAATTATAATTGATAAATTTCTGCGCTTATGATAAAAATTAGAGTTTAAAATATAAAATAAATATAATTTTTAGCCGTAGGTATTAATAACCATATCATATTGTTTAAATTACTCTTTTTGTTGTTAGTTCGTAATATATTATATGTATTTTTTATCTTCTAATTCATATACTTTCATTTCTTCTTTTTTTTCTCCTTTTACTCTTATTATTCACTTCAATTAAATATTTTTTCAACTAAGGTGGTTGTATGAGCAGCTTAAGTTGGATACCGCCACCTATTTTATAAAACTGTACATTATGTAATATTATATTAAACGTAAAAATAAAGGCATTATTTATTTTATTTATATATATATATATATATATATATATATATATATATATATATATATATATATATATATATATATATATATATATATATATATATATATATATATATATATATATATATATATATATATATATATATATATATATATATAACTATAATTATATGTCGCGTCGAAATCATTTGTCATTAGATGCAAAACAGGTTGTGAAAAATGTATATGAAATTTTTAACCAGTAGAGGACTAATTAACAAGAAGCTTTAAAAGAAACCTGTCTACTTACAAAACTCCAATATCATCGATAAGGGATATTATTATTAGTGAAAACATGAACAAAAGAAAAAAACGTAGTGATTTTTAATCTCAATTGCATAGACAATAGTGATCAGGACCTAATAAGAAGGAAAATATATTGTCTTTATGAAAGCGGAGTTATTCTACCTTGGATAAACTGAAAAAGAAGCTAGACGAAGACGAAACCAATATAAATATTAGTCGTGCCACCCTCCATAGAGCTGTTTGTAAAATGGGATTTAAATACCGCAAAATAGACAAAAGACAAGTAGGCTGGAATCGCACAGATTACACTTGAGATTTAATTACCTTCAAGAAATTAAAAGATATAGGTTAGAAAACAGATGCATAATTTACCTTGATAAAACATGGTTCAGAAGAAGGATTTGTCCCAAACTGATTGCTGTTGTCTGCAAAGAATAATAAGGATTCTAGCTTGGATTTTCATGAGAATAAGAGTGCAGAACTTTTTGAAAATCCGATTTCAAAATTAATTCTTAAAAATATTCCAAACAACAGTGTTATTGTCATGGATAACGCAAGCTACCACAGCCACCTACACAAAGCTTCAGTCAAGTACAAAACTGAAATCCAGAATATTTGTTAGAAAATGATATTTATTTTGAATTCAGTTACAAAAAACGCAACTTTGGAAGTCCAATTTATTTGCAATTAAAAACAATATGTATATGATAATTTGGCTGTCTTCCTCCGTATCACTGTTTGTTTAACCCCATAGAGCATTTGTGAAACCAAGTAAAATCAAAGATCAGAGCAGAAAATGTTACACCTACTTTAAGTCTTTAAGTGTTATAAATTTGATAAAAATGTAATTACTAACATACCAGTTGAGAGCTGGAAAAATTCACTACAGCACATTATAAAATTGAGGACTCTTACATTTCTCTCCAAAACAACATAATCCTATTGTAATTAATCTCAATGATGACTCTGATAGTGAAACAAAATTGATTTTTTGGCACTAGGCTGATCAGCCATTCAGCCAAAAAAAATTAGATTTAGATATTTAGATTCAAATGTAATTTATGTATAGATAATGCAGTTATAAATTTATTAAAACTCTGCATATATTTAATTTCTTTATGTAATTTTAAGATTAAACTTACCTAAATAAACAATAAATTGTAAATCTTTATATTGTTTAAAGTCCGTCCAATACCTGCGATCTTGCCATTTTTGCTGTCGGCAGGTATAATCCATAAATGAAGGCAAGAGCTAACACGGTATACTTTGAGACAGACTATACAAAATTATGTTTTTTGTTACATGTTTACAGAAATAACAAGAATATAAAAATTGATTTAAAACATATGCATGCATACATACATCTCTTTATCCTTAGGACATCGAAAAAATGGAACAAAAGCGCGTGTAGTAACGCAACAATCATCAACAGTGCAGTAAGAAAAGCTACGCTTAGCCATCTCAATCAAATAGATTTTTTAAATAGTGAATAACGTAGAGCGTATAAAAATAATTCCACTAATATAATTCACTCCGTTTAGACCGAAGGCACCGCACAAACTAAGTCACGGCGTGTCACGGCTAAGTCGTGAGGCCGCTGGTTAGCTGATAGGCGAGGGATTGGTGCAGGCAGGAGGGAAATTTTCCGCAGCACGGTTGAGTGAGCGGACTATATAGTCCGGGAGGCACGGAGGTAAGTAACACGCGGCATCGCCATTCGGGAGGCCGGCCGGTCGTATTTTCAACAAGGAAGTTTAAAGGTGTATGGAAGCCCAATGCTATGGCCCATTCGATTAAAAAATGTCCAGCCCAGTATGAAAATAACTGTCGAGTTGGTCGCCGACGGTGCAATAACAAAATTCCACGAAGTAAAGTGTTGTTACTTTACACACTGATAAATCAGTGTAGTTAGGCAACACATTATGCTTTTATGAGAACCGGAGTACCGTTTTTGATGCAGCGCGCGCGGCGCGTATGAAACTATATCCGGGCTGTACCATCAACCGTCGTCGTACCATCATTCGTCATTTTCGTTGTGGTTTGTGCCTCTTTGCGCTGTATTAGTTTCGATTGTTTTGTTTTTGTGTGATTATATTTGTGGTTGCAGAAGTTTTTTGATTGATAAAAAACCTTCTTATTTTAGTGATTAGTGTTTATTAAATTGTGACTATAATTTTCAGTTTATTGTTTGTTACTTATAATATCGTAACAAAATGACTAGAGGTTGTATGGTTTTGTCTAGCAAATCCAAGGGTAACATACCCGGCATTTTTTACTTTAGGTAAGTATTTCGCATTTAAATTATGTGCTGCTTATGAGACGTAACGTTAGGTAACCAGATAATAATATATCTATTACGAATAATAGAAAATGAAAATTTGAAACAAAAATAGAAGAAGTGAGAAAAGTAAGGCAATCTCAACTATCTTTTAGATGATTTCCACAATGTTTGTGTATTTCTGTGGATTATTAAAAAGAAATAGTTTACATTTAGGTACTTTTATTTTGCCATTTAATAATTTAGTACATTTTATAAAGGATCAAAATTACGAATTAAGAAAGGTAGACCAGCAAATTTTATTATATACAGGACCCTAATTGAATAAAAGAAAGTACAATTTCTTATGTTAAAGTTTCTTATTGCTTTTTCTGTATATGTTTAAAAAAAAAATTTGATTTTTGGTTTCTTAAACTTATATTATCAACTTTTAAGGTCGACATACTGTAGACACATAATATTTAACGGATACTGTTACAATATGGATACCAGTAAAATCAGCAAGGTTACTAAACATTTTTAACCACTGTTATTCTGTCTCATGAATGTTTGTTTTAAGTGAAAAGTATATGCCTAAAAAGCAGTTATAAAAAAAATTTTCTTTTTAATGTACAACCAGAATCTTAGGATTAGATTTTTATTTTCCCCTATCTTTTCCCCCCCTTTTTTTCCCAAAATTGGTGATAAATACATAAAAATATCATACAATGTTTAAAATTTATTTTAAAAAATCGGTTTTATTTATTTACAAAGATTTTTTTTGGGAAAAATACAAAAAATTTCCCCAAAAAAAAACGACCATTTAATGGAAAGGGTGTAAAGTGGCGCCATCTATTTTTTCCCTATTTTTCAGTTACATTACACAATAATTTTAAATTTTATAGTAGTACCCTTTAATAACCAACAATTTTTGCAAAAAAAAAAAAATTTTAATTTGACATTTGATGATGTTAACTTTATAGAAGTAACAAAAAATTATGGAAGTCCGGCCCTGACCTACTATTCATTGCGCAAAAATCCGCGGGCCAACCCCCTAATTCCCCCCCCCCTACACGCCGGACAATTTTATTCTACAGTATTGGGCCATACACCCCTTTTAAAATTTTTTGATTTTCAAATGTAACACGCAAACTGACCCTTTTACTGGCGATCTCGAGTGCTATTTACACTGGAATTTTTTACGTTGAGCCTTAGGGGTTTCTGAAGCTGGACCGAACAATAAACAAACGTTTTTAATAGAATCTACTACTAAATTGTTAAAGGATATTTAAAAATTTAAAAAAAAACAAATCTCCAATGTTCCCAAAGTCAAAATGTACCCTTTTAAACCCCTTAAAGGGGATATTTGTTTTTTTTTATAAATAAACTATATTTAATTTCCAAACAAGGAGGATGCCTTATGAGTGGAACAAAAAAAACAAAAAAATGACCTTTGAACCACGGAATAATTGTCAAACAAACAAAAAAATACATCCTCCTTATTTGTAGAAGTCGGTTAGAAAATGGTTTTATTTCTCCTTGTAAATAAATGTCTTAGGTATCTCTTTTCCGGATGGCGATGCCAGGTGTAACTTACCTTCATGTAGCCAGCCCGCGTGTTACATTCGAAAATACGACCGGCCTCCCGAATGGCGATGACGCATGTTACTTACTCCATGCGTCCGGGAAGCCACCGCAAAAAACCAAGCCTATAAGAGAACCGCATGAAACATTTTTTTTTATTACTATGAACAATAGTCAATTCAAAGCTGCACTGCTGTATTAAAGATGATATAAAGCAAAAAATTGATTTTGGCCCTTAAATATTTCGCTTAAAACAAAATGACCTATAATGATTGGACTAAATTATACATTTTTTTAATAAGATTTTCCTACTTGAAATGGCTTTTATTTATATATTTTTTTTAAATGAGTTTTTCTAGGAGTCGTTGGAGAAAGCAACGAAGTTGTTTGTGTATAGTCTGTCTCAAAGTATATCGCTATGGCTTTTGACGGACAATTCCCAATAAACCTTTAACGATTTTATTACCTATTGTTATTGGATAAACCCATTATTTTATAATGGCAGGGGTGGGCCACGTATTTCTTGAGTATTGACCATTAGACATATAAATATTTTGGCTAATATTTTAGTGGCAGTGTTGAATAACCGTTTTTACTATGCCTTTCGAAAAAGTTGTTTTACGAGAATATAACTATGTCGCGTTGAAATAATTTGTTATTAGCTGCAAAACAGGTTGTGAAAAATGTGTATGAAACTTTTATCAGTAAAGGACTAATTAAACAAGAAGCTTTAAAGAAACCTGTCTACTTACAAAAACTCCAATATCATCGATAACGGATATAATTATTAGTGAGGAATTGAACAAAAGAAAAAAACGTAGTGATTTTTAATCTCACCGTATAGACAATAGTGATCAGGACCTAATAAGAAGGAAAATATATTGTCTTTAGGAAAGCGGAGTTGTTCCTACCTTGAATACACTAAAAAGAAACTAGATTAAGACGAAACCAATATAAATATTAGCCGTGACACCCTCCATGAGGTTGTTTGTAAAATGGGATTTAAATACCGCAAAATGGACAAAAGACAAGTAGTAATAAAATCGCACAGATTACGCACTTGGAAATTTAATTATCTTCAAGAAATTAAAAGATATAGGTTAGAAAACAGATCCATAATTTACCTTGATGAAACATGGTTCGATACACACGACACAGTATCAAAAGGATGGGTTGATTCCAGTCAAAACTGTCAGACGAAAGCACCTTCAAATAAAGAAAAACGCATTACCATAATACACGCTGGTTCAGAAGACGGATTTGTCCCAAACTGCTTGCTGTTGTCTGCAAAGAATATTAAGTATTCTAGCTTGGATTATCATGAAGATACAAGTGCAGAAACTTTTTAAAACTGATTGTAAAATTATCTTTTAAAAATATTCCAAATAACAGTGTTATTGTCATGGATAACGCAAGCTACCACAGCCGTCTGCTACACAAAGAACCAGCTTCATCAAGTTCAAAAACTGAAATCCAGGAATATTTGTTAGAAGATGATATTTATTTTGAATTCAGTGACAAAAAAGCGCAACTTTTGGAAGTCCCAAATTCATATGCAATTAAAAAACAATATGTATGTGATAATTTGGCTGAACAGGCTGGGCATACTGTCTTACGTCTTCCTCCGTGTCACTGTATGTTTAACCTCATAGAGCATTTGTGGAACCAAGTAAAATCAAAGATCAGAGCAGAAAATGTTACACCTACTTTAAGTCCCAGTGTTATAAATTTGATAAAAAATGTAATTACATACTAACATACCAGTTGAGAGCTGGAAAAATTCACTACAGCACATTATAAAAATTGATGACTCTTACATTTCTATACGAAACAACATAAATCCTATTGTAATTAATCTTAATGATGACTCTGATAGTAAAACAGAATTAGATTTAGATATTTAGATTAAAAATGTAATTATGTATAGATAATATAGTTATAAATGTATTAAAACTTTGCATATATTTAATTTCTTAATGTAATTTTAAGATTATTCCTACCTAAATAAACAATAAATTATAAATCTTTATATTATTAGAGTCCGTCCCTTATGTTCTGTCCTTTAATACCTACTGATCGGCAGTCTTATTGTTGTCGGCAGGTATAAGTATTATTTTTTTAAATATTTACCTCTTTCAATTTTATCAGGACTATCGGTTTGAGTCGATGCATCCACTGTCTTTGCCTTAGAGTGACTGGGGTCCGTAGAAGAACCATTTCTCTCATTATCTTAAAATAAAAATGACGCTATATTTATTTAACATTAATATTAGATATCGAAAGCTATGTTTATTTTCCTTATTCTTTTGTCGTTTTACGAACTACGAGGATGGTTTAAAAAAGTTCGTGCAAAGTTCGAGAGATGGCACCACCGGCGCGTATCGAGATCATGTTTAGTTAGCAGCATCTATCTGTTGAATGAACGCACACCAAGTGTCAGCCATATTGGTCTATTTCTTTGTGTTTGGCATTCGTGTGAATCAAGCAAGTCGAGTGATTTTCAAGAAATGGACGAAAAAGAAGTTCGTGTGGTGATTAAACATTACTTTATGAAAGGTAAAACGCCCCAGGAGACTAAAGAGAAGATTGATAAACATTATGGTGACTCTGCATCTTCGATTAGAACAGTTTACAAGTGGTTTCAAAATTTTCGGACTGGCCATATGAGCTGGACGGCCTGTGGAGGGTCACGACTCCAGAAATCATTGATCAATTCATGATATGGTGATGGATGACAGAAGACTTAAGGTACGTGAGATTGCTAGTGCTGTGGGCATCTCGACTGAACGGGTACATAATATTTTACATGAACATTTGGACATGAGAAAGCTATCCGCAAGATGGATGCCACGATTGCTCACGTTTGACCAAAAACGGAATCGTGTAAAGTGTTGCAAGGATGGTTTGCAGCTGTTCCAGAAGAATCGGAGGACTTTATGCGTCGTTTCGTCACTGTGGATGAAACATGGATTCATTATTATACTCCTGAGACCAAACAACAATCTAAGCAATGGGTTACCAAGGGGGAATCTGCACAAAAAAAGGCAAAGACCGTTCCTTCAGCCGGAAAGGTTATGGCGACTGTCTTTTGCGATTCGCAGGGGATAATCCTCACGCACCAGCACACACCTCAGCAGTTGTGGTCGCAAAATTAATGGAAATAGGATTCCAACTCGTTTCAAATCCCCCCTATTCTCCAGACTTGGATCCCTCGGACTACCATTTGTTCCCCAATTTAAAGAAATGGCTGGCGGGACAAAGATTTTATTCAAACGAGGTGTGATTGCAGACACTGATCGATATTTTGCAGATTTGGACAAATCTATTATTTGGAAGGGATCAACAAACTGAAACATCGTGTATAAGCCTAAAAGGAGACTATGTAGAAAAACAAAAAAAGGTTTACCCCAAACAAGTAAGTAGTTTTTATTTTTGCACGAACTTTTCAAACCTACCTCGCAATTGCTTTACCTCTATTATTTAGCCGTAATGTTGGAACAGCATCAACCTGAAGACGACTTCTGAATTTGTCCTGATAACAGTCATTGGCGAAATGCAAACTACAAATTCTTATTCGATTATATCTCTGTTGCGTTGTAATTTTTGCGTATCTATGGTTTCCTGTAAATCCCAATGCATTAATCCAAAGCTGGCATCTACAAATAGTTGATTTTTAGAATAATTAATATGAGACTGAATAACAAGCCTAATTTCAAATATTAAAAATTTAAATTTATTAAACAATTTATTATTTCTAATAATTATTCAAAAATGATAAAAGTAAAAATTTTCCGAATCGTGAAGAAATTTTTATAAACACCTGTTGCCAGTATCTTGGTAAATAGTAGGTATACCTAACCTATATGGCTAATAAGGGCTGAATGCCCAATTAGTCCAGTAACTGAAGACCTGAAAGTACCCAAAGCTGTAAATAAATCTGTACAGTTTTCATTTGTGGCGCAATTCTTAGGTCTTCGTGAATGCTTTCGAGCGAGAAAAAGTTTATCACGATTCCTACGTAAAAAATGGCTCCCCAAAGTCCCAAAAATGAGTTTCCCGCGAATATCTGCCAAAATATGCGAATTAGAGAAATTTGGTTTATACAAAAAAAAATTCTGAAACTAAAAAAGCCCGATTTTCGCAAAAACACTGCGAAAAATCCATAACATTTTACTGGATAGATTCCCGAATTTTTGGTCCAGGGTTGGAAATGCATTGTGGTCCGTCTGTTGGACTTTGAAAAAGAAAAAAGGACATTAAGAAACTAGACATTAACGGCCGAGTAGATGGGCGTTGTTAAATTTGAATGGACTTAGCAATTGTTAAAAGTTAACAACGGTTTAGAATGTTTAACAAAACGTCATTGTCAGTGTTATTCAATGATTTTAGTAGGCAATCTGTCAAAATCTAACATTTTGTTAAACATTCTAAATCGTTGTTAACTTTAACAATTTAAATCCATTCTAAATTTAAAACGCGATCTCATGGCCGTAAATTCAACTGATGTGCATTGAAAAGCATTTCAATAGAAGATGAGTTTTTAATTCGCGTTTATTCTACAGATTTTCAGAACTCCGGAAACGGCTAAAAAATCAGATGGGCAAAACAATTTTTTTTTCAAAACGCAAGAAAGATGGTGAAGGTAATTTTCTGAGATCATTGAACACTTTAGGTCTCCTTATAAAAAGAAATGTTAATAACAAACCATTTTTAAAAAATATCAATAAAATAATGAGATACTCTCAAAATATTGTGAAAAAAAAACTTTTTTTAATATTCTAGAAAAATCAGAATGGACCCAAACTCATATGAAATGATAGGTACGGGTGTTCCCATTTCGATGAACTTTGAATGATTAAAAAATGTACATAATTACCCGAGTAATTGAACAATTTCTCCGCCCGCTTATAAGCGAATCCATGAAGATAGCGGCATTCTAGCGGTAGAGCGGCAGCTGAAATGAGAGGACTTTTGGGTTCTGTTATCTCGAAAACTATTGATTTTTTGAAAAAAATTATAAGAACAATTTTTGTAGATTACAAGACGATCTTCATTTTTTGTCCTAAAAAAAATCTTCAATTTGCATATTTTGCAAATATATATATTAGCGGGAAACCCATTTTTGGGCCTTAGGGGGCCATTTTCAGCCCTTTCCCACCTGTTAATGTTGATAAACTTTTTTTCGCTCGAAAGCATTTACAAAGACCTATTGCGCCACAAGGGAAACTGTACATTTAGAGCTTTGTCCCTTTATTTACTGGCCTATATTAAGAAAAAACAGCATAGAGTGTTTTAAATTACCACTTTAGTGCGGTCACCATAAGTGTTTCACCTTGGATTAAAATCTAAATAAAGCTTTATTTTGGCATTTTAAATGTTGTCTCAAAAGTGCGAACAAATCCTATTAGTATTAAAATATATAATGTTATAAATACCAAATAACAATATTCTAAAATTAAAAAATAATCTATTTTTAAAAAAATTTAAACTTCATCAATCCTAGGTTTCCTGGTTGTTCCAGTCCCGATCCCAAACCCCTTGCCAGCTAAACCAATTTTTTGGGGTAATGAAACTTCAGTTTTTTGCATTGTTTTTTTTTGAAAATTTCATTAATAAAACCCTTAGCCTCACCCCCAAAAGAAAAAGTTTCAACAGCAAAGGAATAAGATAAAGCGTTCTTCAAGCTTTTTATTTTTTAGTTTTTTTTTTTTCTGGGCAAACACACCCCACCTACAAAATTGAATTTTGTCCAGATAGGATTTTGAAGTGTAGGGCTCAAGTAGCGTCCCAAGTAAGCCATATTTCCGGGGAATTTAAAGGGTGATTCCTTACCGTTTTCCATCCCCAAAACCCAATTTTTTAAAAGTTGAGGAATGATTCTCAAAAAATTTTTTAGTTCTCGGACAATCAGACAAAATTTTGTCTTATAACAAAGATAATACTACTACGGATAAGATGAACCATTCATTATTTTTTGATCCCCAAAAGGTTTTGGCTAACGCGAGCCGATTCCATCGAGAGTTTTTCGCCTACCTTGAAGGTTAAACAGTGTTCCCCCAACTTTGGCGTGATGAAACGCGACTAGAAAAAACACAATCCGTTTACCCCCGCTTTCGCTACTTCGTTTCCGAATAAGGTACAAGCGACAGACATTGGCAGCGACATGGCGTACCTTTACGGGGGGGATCCGACTTACTTTTATTCGATTTACGGAAGCATTGATATCCCCCAATTGATTAAAAAAGCCCCATTTAAATGAACGATCTATCCGTAGTAGTATTATCTTTGCTTTATAATAAAGCCCCCCATCCACAAATTAAACACCCAACTTCTTTTCTTTGTCTCGTCCATGCCTCCTGCGCCGAACTCGCCCATCTCTATAAAAAAAAATTATTGTTGAACCGGCCGGGACTACTACCAGTAGGATCATTATACTTTTTCCTATTTTGTTTAATTGAAGAGATTTTAAAAAGGGCCTAAAATTTGGGGTGCAAATAAAATCGAATGTTTCCCAAAAAATTAGACGTTATTAATGCTTAAAAATTAATTTTTGTAGGAGACTGTACACAAACACATGAGGTGTGTTCGTTATTGAGTAATTCCAAAGATAATACTACTACGAATAGATGGTTCTTTTTGGGGGCGTTTTGAACGTTCGAAGATATCAATGCTTCCGTAAATGCTAAAATTGTCGGTAACCCCTGCCCCAGCGAAACAAACCGTGCGACATTGCCAATTCTTAGCTTGTCCTTATTCGGAACACGAAGTAGCAAAGGGGGGTAAACGGATGGTTTTTTCTAGTCGCGTTTCATCACGCCAATAGTAAAAGCCTGCCGGCAACACTGTTTAACTTTCGTTCAAGGATAGCGCGAAAATCTCTCGATGGACATTAGGGGTATCAAAAATATAGCATTGAATGGTTCATCTTATCCGTAGTAGTATTATCTTAGTAATTCAGTAATATTTTACACTTTTTGAACCCACCTAGTCCCAAAATAAACCTCCATAAGGGAGATTATGTAAAAAAAGATTAAAATAGTGTACACTATTCTTAATAACTAACAGACCTAGTAAACTTTCAAAAATCAATATTTTTTTAACAAAACGGTCAAAAAATTTAGGGTTTTTCCTTAAATTTTTTAAAACTTTGATTTATTGCATTAGTTTTTAAAAAATATCGTAAGAACCGTTTTCGAGATATTCCGAAATGAATGCATGGCTTTCATACATGACCGGTATCAACAATGTTAACTATGCACAATTTGATTGTTAATATCTCGCTTCACAGACGATAAAAACATTTCGTTTTTTTTTCAGATTGATAAAAGACCCTTGTATTAACCCTATATTTCAATTTTCTCTAATTCTTAAAAGCCGTTTTACGATGGAACGGGATGAGTGCGAAGCTCTCAGCCATACATTCCATAACGCGAGGTCAATCGAGAATTCCATTTCAAAGCACGTTTTTTTTAACTAAATTAACAAATATTTAATATTAGTTAATTTTATATTTAATACATTTTATACATAAAAATTATTGTATATAAATCAATTATTCATTTAATATAACCTTTTTCACATAAATGATAAAGTTATTAAGTGAATTATTTTAAATATAAACTGCTCAACAAAAAGATCGTACCATTTAATTTTTAGACCCATTTTCAAACTGCTGTTAACTCTTTTAAAAATTAACTATTTTGAATGTCTAAAACCTAGTTTAAAACCGCGTTTCTTCTACTTCAAGCTGTATTGCATTTAGTTTTAGTAAGATGAATATTATTATAATGTACAGGGTGATCAATAGAGTGCTGCAAAAAAAACAAAAAATTCGAGTGTGTCCCATTTTAGTGGTAATTTTTTTTGGTTGTTATAATATGGATTGTTACCAAGGTCATATCAATATCTCTAGACGTTTATGCAATTTTTTTAATTGAGGACCTCTGGCTTGCGATACACTTCTAAACGTCAAGTTTTGGTAATGAATTCTTTAAAAAGCTAAAACTGGAAAATGGATTGACGGATTTCAACGTCTATTTCATATTCGGAAAAGCTCATTTCATGTAGATTTGTTTATGTCCCAAGCACTTTTCGATAGGTTATAATTTTATGAGTATACGGGGCCAACAAATAGCAAAAACGTAGCTGCTTTAGAAATCCTAAATATAGGGTAAATTATTGAACGCCAAAGGCACCATATGTGTGTGTTTTGTTTTAAAAATTGCCAAGTTAAAGTTTGTGTCAATACCTCAAAACGATTTCTACCGTTAATCAATTTATGCTGTTTAAGTGCATTAGGTCTGAATGGTAGGAATGCCAACAACGTCTTGAAGTTTTAAACATTTTTAAACATAAATTAGGGTATTTGATGTTGTACACCATGATGTACGGAGTGATCAACAAAGTGCTTTTAGAAAATTTAAATGTTTAATTTTCTGCCATTTTGGATAGAAAAATGTTTTACTTATTAGAATAATATTGTTTTTTTGATATTCCTGGACGTTGTTGCAAGTCTTTATTATTAAAATCCTAGATGAATGTAAATTTAGGATTTTCCAGTAATTTATTTTACACAATAAAAAGAGTTTCAAGTCTAACAATTTTAATCTAAAACATGTTGCGCAAACAAGGCCGTTCTATACCTAATGTTGCGGTAATTCTGGATACCATAATAAATTTGAAAGCACTTTGTTGATCACTCCGTATATCATGGTGTACAACACCAAATACCCTAATTTATGTTTAAAACTTTAAGACGTTGTTGGCATTCCTACCATTCGGACCTAATGCCATAATAACGACGCATTTTTGCTGAATAAGTTTACAGGCACTTAAACAGCATAAATCGATTAACGGTAGAAATCGTTTCGAGGTATTGACACAAACTTCAACTTGGCAATTTTTAAAACAAACACACACATATGGTCCCTTTGGCGTTCAATAATGTACCCTATATTTAGAATTTTTAAATCAACTACGTTTTTGGTATTTGTTGGCCCCGTATACTCATAAAATTATAACCTATCAAAAAGTGCTTAGGACATAAAAAATCTACATGAAATGAGCTTTCCGAATATGAACACTCGTTGAAATTCGTCAATCAATTTTCCAGTTATAGCTTTTTAAAGAATTTATTACCAAAATTTGACGTTTAGAAGTGTATCGCAAGCCAGAGGTCCTCAATTCAAAAACTGGCATAAAGGTCTAGAGATATTGATATGATCTTGGTAACAACCCATATTATAACGACCAAAAAAAATTACCACTAAAATGGGACACACTCGATTTTTTGTTTTTTGCAGCACTCTATTGATCACCCTGTACATTATAATAATATTCATCTTACCAAAACTAAATGCAATACAGCTTAAAGTAGAAGAAACGTGGTTTTAAACTTCGTTTTAGATATTCAAAAAAGTTAATTTTTAAAAAAGTTACAGCAGTTTGAAAATGGGTCTAAAAATTAAATGGTACGATCTTTTTGTTGAGCAGTTTATTTTAATGATAATCTCAATAAAGATAATTGTATTTTAGGTAGAAAAGAAATTAAGTATTTTTATTTTAAATGTGACCCCGGACTATTAAAAGTAACCTTGGAAATACAGACCCCTACTATACGACTTTTCTATTTATAGCAAGTTGGGACAGATGTTTCATTGTATAAATAAGATAAGTTCTTTCTGAAAAGACCACTTTGTACAAACTAAAATTATTCGTTAGTTTTAAAGTGTATCTTGGCAACGACGGAAGGTTCATAATCCTCGAGGCGTCGCGTCGCGTCGTTTCGATGCTGCGATTGAAATTTTACTTATGTACACTTTTATATGAACATTCACAGAAGTTAAAGTGTTTGTTTGTGTTTATGTGGCCGTTGGCCGTCATTTCTCTCAATACTTGCGCTTTTATGGCCTGTATGCCGCGCACAACATCTACAGCATTGCCTTCAGAAAGCGAACTATTACCACCTATTACTCTAAAATCTTATGTCCGTTGTTGCCAAGATACACTTTAAAACTAACGAATAAACTTGGTTATTAAAAAGTGGTCCCTTCAGAAAGAAACAGGTCCTATTTATACAAGGGAACATCTGTTCCAACTCGCTAGAAACAGTGAAAACAGAAACTGTATTTCCAGAGATAATCTTAATAGTGATATGTTTAAAACAAAAATTATTAATATCTTTCTTCTGAAAATTAAATTATCTTTAATAAGATTTAATTAAAATATATTTAAAATAATTCACTTAATTACTTTATTATTTATATGAAAAAGGTAAGAAATATTAAATGAATATTTGATTTGCAAGTAATATTCATAAATAAAACGCATGAAATTGTTAATTAATTAATATTTAACGACCAATTAAGTTTAGAAAAATAATATGAACTGGGATTCGCGAATGACTTGCTATGACGCTCCCTCACTTATCTAATCCGAGTAAATCTGTAGTTCACCGATAAATGATTTTAAAAAGTCATGACTGGAGATGAAACTGTTTGCGTTCTCTTTAAAAATAAATCAACTGCTAAGTGTCGGAAAGAAATAGTGGTTCCTACGAAAGGGGGTGCTTCCATTCCAGTGCTCCATATGTTCACCCTTTACGTACCAAGCATAAAATTATTTAAAAAGCGTTTCTTTTCTTAATTTTTAATGGTTCATGTGGGTTTTTGCGCCACTAACTTCAAATATGATATTAGAAATTACATTAGAGGGCTTAGAAGGGCTGAATTCACATTTTTTTTACCCCCTACACCCTCAAAACATATTTGATTATCTAAGAACGCTCACACGTGACCTTATGAGACTTTAAAGACAACATTTAAAATGCCTAAAAAACGGTTTATACAAATTTTTAGCTTATTCTGTTTCATTCCGAGGTTGGCCCATTTTTTAGCTTAATTGACTGTACTACATCATATTCTGATAATAAAGTAAACAATATAACAAATATCAATGTTTAATACTTGCCTTTTCTCATCTTTAGGACATCGAAAAAACGAAAGTCCTTTTCCTATTATACTATTGCAGCCGTCAGCGGAACAATATGTAACAGACATAGCACTTAATTCACAAAAACAAACTAGAAATAAAAACACTCAGTCGTATTATACGGCATAAACGATAACGCAACTCACCCGGTAACGTTGGAAGAAGACTGAAGACTGGCGGTTGGCGGCCAGTGGGCCTAGTCGGCCAAGTTCGCCTACCCGACCTACCGAAGCAGGCAGGCCGTGCAGAGGAAAGGAAAATGCGGGGGAAATATAGGAGTGAACGTTCGGCGCGTTTGGCGGGATGACAACAACCTATAATTTTTAATCGGATAGTCCACATATATGCGGTTAAGACGCAGCCACAGGACGCGGCGGCAACATGCTGCGGTCAAACGGGACGACTGGACCATGTACTATTACTCGAGAAGATAAACCCACCGCATGAGATAAGCCTATCTCTCTCGCACGCCTGACGTCACTGGATGGCAATTTCCCCAGAAACGGCGAGTTTTAATATGGCATTCCGATTTCTGTTTAGATGTTAGATGGATTAAGCGCATGATTTATTTATTTTTTAAACGTCATAAGTAATGCCAAAATACAATAAACGTTAAAAAAGGCTTTAAAACACTGCTTTCCCAACCGACAAGCAGAATTGTTGTCATCGAGTGACGTCATGCGCAACGTCGTACGAAATTAAATCGCCAAGTGGTTTTATCTTCTAGTAATAGTATCATGGACTGGACGACCGGAAAGCAACGATAAGTTGACAACAACACGTTGAGTTTAATGAGAGCGTTCATATAGTGCGTTTGTTTTGATCCGGTTTCTTGATTTAAGATGTTTGACATGGATAAATTTTTTCAATGTTACAAGATCATCCCTTAATATGAGAGTACAGTGATCGCAATTTAAGGGAAAAAGTTGGCATGTCGTAGGAAATCACCTGGTAGCATCAGGTCACCTCGGGAATCTGTAACTTCAGAAGATTCTTTTGCGACCTATTTAAATATTTATAAAAACACCAACAACAAAGCAACCTACGTATGTTATGTTTTATTTATAGTACCTAAAATGTATTTATGACAAAATAATTTTTTTTTTTTACATTAGCTTAATTGTCAATCTTTCTTCTGGGTGAAATTGGATTTCCCCAGTAAGTTTTCCGCTTAGTTATATGTGGACGTAATTTTAAAAATTCATTAAAAGACTTAATGGACATTCTATAGTATTCAAAAAATTTACTTTTATTTTCGAATACTATCATAAATTTAAAAATCTTTTACTCTTTTCGGGCTCACAGTGGAAAGGATGGACCCTAACTTCTATTCACCGGTTTTGTAAACCAGCAGCTTCAAAAACATAAACAATTTCCAAATTTGAAAATTTTGACATGACCACCACTTATTTTCTGCTGATAGAACAAGACTGACCACAGTGCTCCTGTTTCAGGCTTTTAACGGGAGATGTGTGGCCATTCCTTTCATCCCCCAAAACAGGACCCGTTAAAACGCTCCCCTAAAACGCAATGTATGTTTCGCACTAACCAAAGTTTAAAAATAACCCCGATCGCGAACAATGTGGGACTATCATTGGTTTTGCGGGGCGTTTTGGCGGGGTTCGGCGGGTCATGTTGGCCTATACTATTGCGGTTGAACAGTCGGGATCGGTCGTGATCGTGTGAAAATGTTTTCAAATTAAAAATTGTTTGCACACTTGAAGCTGCTGATTTGCTTGAAGAGCCGCCGGAAAAACGAACAAGACGATATTCGTACATCCTTTTCATGCCACCGTGAATCGTAAGATTTTAAAGTTTTATGAAGATATAGAAAATATGAAGAAAAATTTTCGGATATTACGGATGTCTATTAATTCCTTTGACAGCTTGTAAATGTAGTCCGCCCGTACTAACTAAACAAGAAACGACATGGAAGAAGCCGATATCTGCAGAGGAAGACTAACTTACACTCAGGTAAGAACAATAACAAACATTTTTTTATTTTTGTAATTTATTAAGTTAAAGGGATCTGTATAACAAACGTAAGTAAGAATTAATTAAACTCGGGGAATGAACAAAGAGGAAGAAGGAGCAGGAGATGGTAGGGGCGTTGAAGTTTGGGATTGTGGGGAAGCTGAGTTTTGGACGAGGAGGACAGGCAGTGCAGGAAAATATTGTTGGGGTTCTGGTGCAGCGGAATTAGATTGAAAGGTTGGATGTATTTGATATTCGGGATGTTGGATAGGATAGAATGTGGTGTGCTGTTGCTGCAGTGCGATTCTTCTTTTTTTGCGGACATCGCGGAAGAACGCAGGCTTTGCAGTCGGAAATCTCTTTTCGTCCGTTCAGTTGACGGTAATCCGGCAGCAAAGAGAGCAGAAACGATCTGTCCATCTTCTTCGGCGCTCTTCGTTGTCTCCAACGACGAAAGAACTGCGTTTGGAACGTCGTCATAGCTGCCGGTGGTTTACGACCCTTGGCCGACGTTCTTGGTTTGAGCCGATGTTCTTGGGGTGCCGCATCTCATGGAATTTTCATTTAAACTTTCGCCGTTTCCTTCACCCTCGCCCTCCTCATCAGAGACAGGGCATGTTGCCCGAAGTTCTGGAAAACAATTAAGTAACGTTTCTTTACAATCAGGCTATTGTTCACAAACGCAGGTTACAATTGCGGTGATACACACTGCAATAGCTACGTGGGACACCCGATTTTAGCGGCTTATTACTCGAGAACCTTTCTCGTTGGTCTAAAAAGGTTCTCGGGTTTAAAGTCCCTACAAAGCATTTTTTTCCACCTTCTTTTCTCGATACTTTGTTGTAAGAAAGATAAAGCATCTTAAATTTTTTTTTTCTTTGGCGCCGGGTTCCTGATGCTCCTTGATTAATATATTTGGAGTAGCTGTCTCTAATGTGACGCCATTTATTTTTCATCTCTTTCCTGGAATTAAAAAAGATCTGATGTTTTTTTTTCTTTTCGATATTTGGCAACTGGCAACAACTTTGCTGCTTTGCAGTACGAATTTTATATAGCTAAGAGTACGATTGCGGCAATGTACGAAAACTTGCCAGGGTATATGGAGTTGTTTGAAAGGAACTGAAATGCCTCCACCCACCGAGGAAAATGGATAGAAATTGCGGACACATTTTACGCGAGAACTGATTTTCCCAACTGTGTAGGTGCCATTGATGGAAAACAATAGATGCTCAAATCCACACAAGTCAGGGTCACAATATTTCAATTACAAAAAAATTCTTTTCGATTGTGCTGATGGCTGTGGTAGATGCAAATTTATGTTTTTTGCTATAGACGTTGGAGCTTATGGAAAAGAGGGCGATTCAACTGTATTTCGCAAACCCAATAGGTAGAAAGTTATATTCTAACCAATTAAACTTACCTGCACCTAGATGTCTACCAAATACCGAACAGAACCACAACCATTTGTTTTCGTCGGAGATGAGGCCTTTCAAATTCCGAATTTTTGGTCCATTTCTTTCTCTCAATTGGATCCTCGCCGCAGAGTTTTCAACTATAGACTGTCAAGATGTAGACGTTCCGTAGAATGCGCCTTTGGTGCCTTGCCAATAAATGGAGAGTGTTTCATACTCCCATTCTTGTGCAACCGGATTTTACAGATGACATTATAAAGGCCTGTTGCATACTACATAATTTCGTGCGCAGAAGAGATGGGGTTAATTATGACGAAACTGAGACTCATCCTTTTCGGAGGTTACCAACTTTGGACCTGGTATACGGGCCCAAGGACCTGACGTGAGAACTTTTTTTTTCACCACTATTTTTTGGAACGGTGCCGTACCTTTCCAAAGGCATATATGTTTTAAATGCATAATAATTTAATTGTCAATATAACAGAACCACTATATCTACATGTATTTTATATTATTTTCTTACCTTGTTCCTGCTTTTGAGCCTCTGTCATGACTTCCCACGTATCGGCCATAGTTCCCGATACTGCGCCACTCTTCTCTTTTTCATTTCTGTCGCTATATTCTTTTGACGCCTTCTCCCATACAGCTGGGAACTCTTGAACACACGTTAAATTTGTCCGTATCAAACATATTAAATTTTTTACAATATACAATTTACCGCCTGCCGCAGAACCGTACAGTATAAACTCGCAATCAAATCCTATTTGTCTGTTGTATCCCGGCCTCCGGTCGTCCCGACCGACGGCGGCATGTCGGCTCGCGATGCGGTTGGTGCGGCAGAACGGCAGCTGTATAAACAGTTCCGTTTAAAACAACGTGTTGTACTTGTCCCGCCGAACGGGTCCCGCCAAAACGCTCCCCTAAAACGCAATGTATAGTCCCGCACTAACAAAAAAGTTTCAGGGGATATTTATTTGTAAAGGATACCAAATTTGCGTTTCCTCTATGGGATTGTCGGGAAAGGGAGGGACGATTATTTGGATATGTCCGGGAGGCCCCAAAAAAACCAAGTCTATAAGAGAATGCATGAAACATTTTTTTTTTTTTTTTTTAATATTTATATGAACAATAGGTCATTTAAAGCCGCACTGCTGCCCCAGCTCAGCGGTTTAAAACGCATTTTTTCCCTTAAAAAAATCGTGAAAAATCGTTTTATTTTTAATATAACTCGAAAACTATTGATTGTAGGAAAAAAAGGTATATAATTAAAATTGATGGTCTAATAAAAGTACGTTTTTTGGTAGAAGCAAAGATAATACTACTACGGATAAGATGAACCATTCAATGCTATATTTTTTATACCCCTAATGGACTTTGGCTAACGCGAGCCGATGTTCGAAATGTTCGCGCTATCCTTGAACGAAATTAAACAGTGTTGCCGGCAGGCCTTTACTATTGGCGTGATGAAAAGCAACTAGAAAATACACAATTCGTTTAGCCGCCCCTTTCGCTACTTCGTGTTCCGAATAAGGTACAAGCGACAGACATTGACAATGTCGCACATGGTTTCGTACCTCGATTCGCTGGGGCAGGGGTTACCGACTTAATTTTATTCGCATTTACGGAAGCATTGATATCTCCGAACTGATTCAAAACGCCCCATTTAAATGAACCATCTATTCGTAGTAGTATTATCTTTGGTACAAGTAAGTATAACAGCTCCAAAAATGTTCTATTCATTGAATGAAACAAACTAAGACACATGTGCCTCGAGGCATTGGGAGATAACCTGGTGGTACGGATATTTTATTTAATGTTCTTTTGGTCCAATAAATGTCCCATTGCGATCTACTTAAAACTTTAACTAATATAAAATTTAAACTTTGATTGAAAAAAATAATATTAATAATTGCTTCCCTATCTGGGTGTTATATACCTGACAGGACGCTAAACGTTTCTCGATC